>PVHP010004147.1:0-73166 GCA_004024765.1 Zapus hudsonius | reverse complement strand
AAGAAAGAAAGAAAGAAAGAAAGAAAGAAAGAAAGAAAGAGAGAAAGAAAGAAAAAGAGAGAGAGAGAGAAAGAAAGAAAGAAGAAAGAAAGAAAGAGAGAAAGAAAGAGAGAAAGAAAGAAAGAGAGAAAGAGAGAAAGAGAGAAAGAGAAAGAAAGAAGAAAGGAAGGAAGGAAGAAGAAAGAAAGAAAGAAAGAAGAAAGAAAGAAAGAAAGAAAGAAGAAAGAAAGAAAGAAAGAAAGAAAGAAAGAAAGAAAGAAAGAAAGAAAGAAAGAAAGAAAGAAAGAAAGAAAGAGAGAAAGAGAGAAAGAAAGAGAGAAAGAAAGAGAGAAAGAAAGAGAGAAAGAAAGAAAGAAAGAAAGAAAGAAAGAAAGAAAGAAAGAAAGAAAGAAAGAAAGAAAGAAAGAAAGAAAGAAAGAAAGAGAGAAAGAAATCCATTCCAAATAGAGCCGTTTCACCAAGTGTATGTCTCTTCTATGAGCCAAGCAGTGTGCTGTCCTGAGCAGAGGAGAAAGCACTGGAAGGAAAGAACCAGAAGCCTGTCATTCCAGATACCAGGCAGGCCCTGGTGCCTTTTCTCTACTGAGGGCTGCAAAAACTTGAAGAAACAGGAATGCAGGGCTGGAATGGAGGGCCTGAGGCCCTGAGCAGGGACAAACTGGGCCCAGTGCACACAAGAGCTCAGCTTCCCGGGTCTCCTGCTGAGCTGTGGCCTTTGTCTTCCCACATAAATCACTGAGAAACCAAGCCACCTCTCAGCGTTGCTGAGATCCTGCCTGCCGAGAGCACCAAACCTGATGTGTGAGTTTATTTTTTTAATTATTTTTATTTATTTATTTACAAGCAGAGAGAGACACAGAGAATGGGCGCACCAGGTCCTCTAGCCACTGCAAATGACCTCCAGATGCATACACCTTTGTGCATCTGGCTTTATGTGGGTACTGAGAAATCGAACCAGAGTTGTTAGGCTTTGCAGGCAAGCACCTTAACCTCTGAGCCATCTCCCAGCCAACATGTGAATTTAACATGGAAAAACTGAGGTCATTCTAGCCCCACTAGGTTTGCTGACTGTGAGGGTTATAATGCTCATTTGATTGACTAAAAATATATATATAAGAAGTATTGTTGGACACCTCTGGGGGTTCTTTGATAGCATTTCCAGGGACATTTAGGCCGTAATGGCTCTGCCAAATCAATGGATTCATAGTAGGCATTCTTGGAAGGTGGTGAAAAGTAAGAGGTAGAGTCTAGTTGGAGGAAGTAGGCCACTGGGAGTGTGTCCTTAGGGCTACACCCTGCCTTCGCCTCTTCTGGATCTCTTTCCTGTGTGACACGAAGAGAAGAATTTCCTCCATCACAGGCTTCCACCACTATCATGCCCTAACCAAGAGCTAACAGCAGCCATGGCCTGGACCCTCCTGATGTAAGCCAACATAAATTCTTCCTCCCTTGTGTTGGTTGTGGCAACACAAAAGTAACCAATACTCTGACTATAGGAGAGTGAACGCTGGGTGTTCAGATGCCTGCTTTGGCTCTCCAATGTCTCCCAAGTCTCAGCTACTCCGGGAGACACAAAGAGCCCTGTCAAAGAAGGACAGCACACAGCCACTCTGCGCAGTCCTGTCTGGTTTCAGCTACACATCCTCACCTTAGTCTGAACTGCACGCTGAGGCCCTCTTCATGTACAAGAGAAAACCCAGCTAGCTGGAGGTCTTGACCCTCCCCTTAGATCTTGCTACTGTATCACAGTTACTTCTCTCCATTTTTATGCTTAGCAATTAAAAAGAAATGTTACATTAAAAATAAAATGTTGACAAAGCAGAAGTCCTGAGACACTTAACATCTCAACAATAAAACAGACTTAAAACTTACCTACCATGACTCAGGAAACTGAGCAGAAGAGGGTGGAAAGAGTGTAAGAGCCATGGTGGGGGAGAATATCCAGAGACATTGCCCCCCTCAGCAAAACACACAAAGGGGAGAAAAACCTGGCTACCTCTTGTGCAATTCATAACCCCCTACCCCATTGACTGATCTAGTATACCCACTGCAGAGGATCCCGGGTGGATCCCCAGTGGATTGGGATAGGGAGGAGGGAAATGGGGGATACCATCATAATATCTGCTCATAATAGTGTATCTAATTATGGATAATAATGATATTTAAAAAATAGAAGAGGGACCAGTTAGAAAGAAGTGGTTTAGGATAAGAAGAGGAGGAAAAAAGAAGATAAGGGGAGATGATTGTGATCAAAATACATTATGTACACGTATAAAAATTGTCAATAAAATTTTGGGTTTTTTTAAATAAAAAAAAATAAAAAGTTGAGATCAGGCTGTGCACTGCTCTACGTTACTCCATATTCTGCGAAAAATGCTGGGTTTTCCAGCTGTGCCTCGTTTGGGGGGCTCCATGCTACAAGCAGCGTTTGACTCAGGCGTACTGACGCGGAGCCTGGTGTCATGTACGTGTACACGAACAAGAGCGGCTATCCAGCATCACCACTGAGGCACGGACTGAGAAAACAAGCAAGTGTACTCCTAAAACCATATAAATTTACTAAAATAAATCAGAGACGTATGAACACATGAGCATATTACAATCATATCAGATAAATAAGGCCCAGAAGTTATCAAACATACTGACCTGGACCCTAACACCGACTGGTGATGGCCCTCTAACTTGTCATCAAGCAGGGCTTCTTGGCTCATCCTCAAGGCTGGCATAGTCTACTTGAACTGCATCCATCCTGTGTTCATCTATCCACATCCATTCACCCACTGGTTCGTCCACCTGCACCTGGTCCTGTCAACCATGGGCCCTGCTCAGCTCTCACCTGGCAGCCCTCCAGTAGACCTCCAACAGGCTTATCTCCCAACAGAGACTCTTTCATTAAAAACCCTTTTGACCGACAATTTTCATACATGTACATACATAATGGATTTAGCTTCTTTTGTCCCGATTCCCATCCCCCTTTCCAGTGAACTCCTTCTTTCCAGCTGATTCCTCTTCTACTGAGATGTCTTTTTTGCCCTCCATCATCATGGATGTCTTAATGTTGATGGGCCCAGTATTGTGCAGGTCTTGCCTCTGTGAAGTCCTAGGTACAATGGACACTTCATGTCCTGAAGTAGTGTTTCAAATCACTTTCCCCCATTGTTGGGCTCCTATATTCTTTCTTCCCTCTATTACACTATGTTTCTTGAGCCTCAGAAGGCATGATAGAGGTATCTCATTTAGTGCTCAGCACTCGACAGTGACTTCTGAGCACTTGGACAAGTTTTGAGTTTTCCCAGTAGTCACCACCATCTGCAAAAGAAGTTTCTCTGACCAAAGATGAGAGCAGAAATAATCTATAGCTGTAAACAAATGTTTAGAGAGCAATTTGTTGTGTACAACACAGAGTTAGACCGTTTCCAGTCATAGGCTTTTGACTAGGTTTTCAGTACCAGGCATGAATTCCTCTCATGGAACAGGCCTCAAATGTAATCAGAGAGAGGATGGTTACCCCCATGACAGTTGATCACTCCCCCAGCCCAGAAGTCTATGGAGCACTTTCCTGTACTATGTCAGCTAGCCTGCAGGGAGGAGCCGTTCAGCTCAGTTCAACTTGATTTCTGTGTCTTGCAAACCAAACATGTGGTGTCTTCAGCAATAGGATCTTCCCATCTATTTCTGGAGAGTGACCGGGATATTGGCAATAGCCTGTATTATTTGGGGGCCTTCGGGGCTTCTCTGACAAACACCTCACTGGGGGGTATCCCACCCCTAGCACTGGGTTTTCCTGTAATAACCTGTGGCTTCTAAGAGAATTGCATTTGGAGGCTTGGCTTGTGAACTTTCTAAGGGGAAGGAGAGACTGAAGAGAAAGTTATTAGAACTGTGTTCCTGGAATAAGAGCTGGCTGTGTTCTACTGCCCATGTCCAGAGAGGTTGATCAAGGTTGAATTTAAGAAATGGACTGTTATGCTTGTCTAATGATATGGAACTGAGAATTTAAGATTTAAGGTTTGAAAAAAAATTCAAAACAAGTTTAACTTACTGGCAGAGAGACTGGTATTTATGTTATCGAAGCTGCTATTGTCAACACATTAGCAATCCTAAAAAAGATAGCCCAACTGTTCTACACGGAAGCAATGGAAAGGATGCCTGAGGTGTTTCCACCCAGGAAGGACTGAATGATAGACTGTTGCAAACTCGTTTGAAAGGAAAAAGAGTTGAATGGAAGGAAACTTCCAGCTGAAAGGAAGGAACCTGCTCTTCAAAATCAGGATTTATTTTGTCCCTGAATTAACAACATGGCTGTGTCCTTCATACCTAGTATTTCTTTTCGAAGCATGAGGAATGCATGCATGGAGTGGGTCATGAAGTGCATGCAGTTCCAGGAGCCGCTGCTGAGATGCATGGTTTGATCCAGGTGTCCCCCACAAATAAATGAATGTGTTCTGATTGGTCAATGCCCAGCTGATGGCAGTTTGGATTTTACAACCTCGCTAGAGCTGTGTTGTTGGGGGCGGGCTTACAGGGTTATAAGCCAGCTTCCCCTTACCAGTGTTTGGCACACCTTCCTGCCATTGTCTGCAGTGCTGTGGCAGAGGTGATGTCCACCCCTCTGCTCATGCCATCATTTTCCCTGCTAGGATGGAGTCTCCCCTTGAATCCATAAGCCAAATAAACCCATTCCTCCACAAGCTGCTTTTGTTTGGGTTCTTTCTGCGCAGCAAATAGAAAGTTGATTGCAACACAGTCTATGGAACAGGGCGTGAAGTCCCTGATCAGCAAGTAAAGCCATTGGAAGATGGACTGTGGTTTGCAATGGAGACCTGAAGATGTTTTGGATATACCAGTACTGTGCAAGGGCCATCATGGAGCACTGTTGGCTTGGGATGGAAGTTTTCCCCAGCCACTCAGCTAAACTGGAGGGCAGAATTGGAAAATCCAGAGACTGTCAGTCACTGTTTTTGATGTTGGACTTGAACTGCAGATGTTTAATATTTGCCTAATGGTTGTTGAGTTTGCATTGGTCCAGTCTCTCATTGTTATACCTCATAGCAGTTGGAAATGTTTACTCTGTGCCATTATATGTTAAAAGTGTGTTAACTTGTTTTGATTTTTATAGAACTCACATTAAGGGACCTTGCCTTGTGTTAGGGGGAGATTATGTGTTTCCATTTGTTCTTGGGATAGTTATTTCATGTTAGGCAGAATTATCTTGTTACTGTCTTCATTTGAAAATTAAGTATGATGTAAGTGCATATGGTTTGATGTCAAGTTGACAAGGGTGGACTTGTGATGGTTAGGTTTTGTTTTCAACTTAATCTTTTTAAATTATCTTGGGTGGGTCTCTGAGGATGTTTATAGGAAGGCAGCCTCTCAGTAGGGGCAGGATATAAGGAAGCTCAAGAGAGCTAGAAATTAACATCTCTTCCTGTGTGGGCAGTGCCGGGAGGAAATTCCAGAGACTCAAGAAGCCATTAAGTCTGGGATAGGGTTGCAAGACTCCACCCTAAGGCTATAGAAAGAGGGAGAAAATCTCCTCTCTACTCTCTTCCCTACCTGCCTGCCTGCCTTGCCTGCCTGTCTGCTTGCCTGGCTGCTGGTGCTTGTCTTGCCATCTCTTCATCGGCATTGAAAAAAAGCTTCCTCAGCCTTCCAGCCTGGACTGCTCCCAGGAAGCCTTTAGGCCTTCAGTGCATCCAGGCAAATGGACTGAGTAGTGACCGGTTCTTTGACTCTAGGGTTTATAGACTGCTACTGTGGGACTGCTGTGAGCTAATCCAATAAACCCCCTTTTTGTTTACTACAATTCATTCTGTTGATTCTGTTCCTCTAGAGAACCCTGACTAATACAAACCTTCTTGTTGTAAATAAGAATAAACTTCTTTCGGGCTGGAGAGATGGCTCAGTGGTTAAGGCACTTGCCTCCAGTGCCTAAGGCCCCTGGTTCAATTCCCCAGGTCCCACATAAACCAGACCCACAAGATGGTGGCCCTGGTTCTCTCTCTCTCTCTCTCTCTCTCTCTCTCTCTCTCTCTCTCTCTCTCTCTCTCTGCTTGAAAATAAATAAATAAAATATTTTTAAAAAAAGAATAAACTTCTTTTTTTCAATTTTCCTACAGCATTTGCTTTAGAAAACTTGTAGTTCTTTCCTCTGCCTCTTTCAAATGTATAAAAATCTTTTTAAATTTAAATAAGCATCTGGCTAGCTTTATGAGCCAGATCTCTCTTTCTGGAGAAGTGGGGACCCTTTTCCGTGAAATATAAACATTAGGGAGGAAGTACCCTATCTCCCAGGTTCTGTAGGAAGTGGGAACTGATTTCAGTAGGCACCTGATTCTACCTCTTTTCATAAAGATAGAAGTTTATCTTTACTTCCTATAAAATCAATTAACATAGATGGTGACCCACCCACTTACCAGGTAAAGTAAGGAAAAGCTATGTGTAATAAAAATGGTGCTATCATGGTCCCTTTCTTGAGGACTAGTAAATATTTATCTTGTGAACATGTATACAAAGGATGATATCTGTGTGTCTATACAAAAAAACTTATGTCTGAAACCTCTTAGTAGATTGCCTATGATGCATATTACATTCTGGCTTAATACTCATTAAATAATAACATGGTTTGGGGGCTGGAGAGATGGCCCAGTGGATAAGACACTTGCCTGCAAAACCTAATGACCTGGATTTGGTTCCCCAGTACTCACTTAAAAACAGATGCATAAAATGGCATATGCATCTGGAATTCACTTGCAGTGGCTGGAGGCCCTGGCATGCCCATTCTATCTGTCTGTCTCTCTTCTCTCTATCTCTCTGTGCTTGCAAATAAGTAAATAAATATTAATAAAATAAAATTTAAAATAATATGGTTTTCTTGAGAGAGAATTTATTTGTAATTATATTTCTCCAGTGGGGAAAACCAGGCTCCACTTCTCCCAGAGACATGAGGTGCAGCTCTGCAACCATGACCTCCAGCAGAGTCTAGTTGGTCACTGTAGTTCAGGTAAGTGTTCCCCAGAAGCCCATGTGCTGAAAGCTTGGTCATCGGTCTTTGGCACTATTGGCGAGTAGTAACAGCTTTAGGAGGTGGGGCCCAGGAGAAGAAAGTTAGAGGACTTAGGGAATGCCTTTTCAGTGACCACTAGACCTGGCTTGTCCTTCACCTTGGTTCCTGAGTGCCATGAGGTGAGCAGGCCTCCTGCTCCATGCACTACCACCATGAGCACTGAGTTACCAAAGACCCAGGTAACCTCGGAAACCACAAGTCAAAATAAACCTTTCCTTCTTTTAAACTGAACACCTCTGGTAATCTGACACCATGGCAGAAAGCTGATGAACACGTTAATGTTTCCACAGCTTCAGACCCTGTGGAGCACTTGAGTCTGACATCTGACAGACCCTTTGGAGTTACTGTGTGTGGTCTTTCAATCTTGATTAGCAGCTCTCTGGCCTGATGGAGGAAGCCTTGATCTCTGGCTCCCAAGATGGCTCAGTGGAGGACATTGAATGTGCTGTATCCAGGTCACGTATCAATTAACCTCAGGACAACCAGTGAAGGAAGGGAGGCCTCGAGAGTCAGGGCTGGGAGGGTGACCAGAAACCTACCTCAGGACAGTGCTACACAGCCACCAAGAGTCTTGGTAATTTCCCTTCTGGGACCTTTCTAGCATTGTTCATTTAAAATTCATTTCAGCATATTGATAAGTCTGACTTCTATAAGGGGGACACAGAACAAACCACTCCCAGCAGCTCTGAGTAGATTCCCAGCTGCCATGAGCAATCTTCAGGACTGAGCTCCAGCTAAGTTAAGGGCCTGGGAGGTGAAGGACTGGAAGGGGAGGTCACATAAAGCCACAAATTAAACATGCTTTGTCTTCCCAGAACTACATGCATTCAGATGACCATTGAAAGTGTGACTGGAAAGAAAGAAAGTGGGGTTTACAAACAGTGCAGTTCGAGTCAGGATTTCATACTGATGTCTGGTTTAGCACAGGAGAGGGAAGAAGTGCTCCTGCTTCATCCCTGGGTCTGTGTCCTGCCTTGTCCTCTGTCTCCCAGTCCTTGATGGAGGTGACTGGGCTGGCAATTGGTGGATGCTCAGCCTCTGGATCACAGGACTGCTTGTGAGGCAGTCAGGGAATGAACTATGCTCCTATTTTTACAGGAAAGATTCAAAGACGCTCAGTGATGAACCTGGAATTTTCCATTGCATTTCCTGCCCTCTGCACTGCCCAGGCTTTTCTTTGGATCTCAGGAGGCCCCACAGGAGATAAGACGATGAGAGGAGATAAGGAAGGTGTTTCTCCACAGCTAAAGCCATTGTAGGTATCCCTTCTGAACCTGATTCTCACAGGCTCAGGCAATGTGACTGGCTCCCCTTGTCCATGGTAGAATGGCTCCTGTGTGGCCATCTGTAGCTACCCCAACACCCTTTGATTCCTTTAACCTCCCTGCACCTTGGGCAAGAGTCCCTCCTTCAGACACCCAGGGTGACTCTGCTTCTTGCCATGTTCCTGCTAGGTTAAGAGCCTTGCAGTTCACATACCCAGCAAGGAGGTTGTGCCTGCCATTAAGATGCCCCCTTGGGCCCGGCATGGTGGCAAAGGCCAATAATATTAGCACTGGAGAATTAGAGACAGGAGGACAGGAGTTCAAGGCCAAGACTGGCTGCCTAGCAAGTTCAAGGCTGACCAGGACTATATGAGAACCTCTGAAAAAAATTAAAATAAAAAAAGAATTTAAGGGCTAGAGAGATGGTTCAGTGGTTAAAGGTACTTTCTTGCAAAACCTGACAGCCAAGGTTTGATTCTCCAGCACCCATATGAAGCCAGATACACAAAATAGCACATGTGCAGCTGCAGGAGACCCTGGTACACCCATTTTCTCCCTCTCTCCCTGACCCCATCTCTCTGTCACTCACTCTCGCTCTCTCAGTCTCCCTCTCTCTCTCTCGCTCAAAAAAAAAATTTTAAAGAATTTTCAGGCTTCTTAACTTCCAGAGCAAGTGTACCATCCCAGTACTGATATCCATCCCCACCCCACGTGGAACAGCCCCAAGTGCCTCAAAGATCACTCTTTTCTAGCGGTGGCCCTGGTCAGCCTAGCCCAGTGCCTCCTGCCCCCTCCCTGACGATGACCTTGGCTAATTCTGCTCTGCTATTGCTAAAGTGCCGATGAGACACTCTCCTTGACCCAACTCGAGGCCTGTGGAGTGTGGAAACTAGAAACTCACCAGGTTCTTGTCGGGAAGTTCTACAAGGAGCCAGCAAGCCAGGAGTTAGGCACATCATAGCATTGTTTCCTTCCCCAGCATTCACCCATTGGTGTGCTTTGTCTGTCTTTAGAGGTGTGGAGACAGATGCGCAGGGACAACTTGACCAAGGCCAGAGCATCAGGAAGTGACATGGCCCTTCTCTTTTCTCATTCAATGTCTCCAGGAGGGTAAAACCAGGCTGTCCTACACTGACTAGTGTGAGGACAAAAGGCAAGGAGCTTCATTTGTGTTGGAAGCTGTGCTATTTCAACACAACCATTGCCCAACTGCAATGTGTTCGTGAAGAACTGATGCCAAAGCTTCACTTCCTAGTTGAGTAAGAGTGTGTGGTTGACTCCGTGCAAAACAGAAACACATTACAAAATGCAGATAACCAAGCCCAGGTGGCCACCATTAATTCCCGCTCCAGGGGAGAGGTTGTGGCAAGGGTCCTGGGAAGCACTGCTGTAGGCCAAATCATTGCATGGCCACTGGCTCAGAGGCCCCTAAATTCATTCTGCACTGAGGTAAGCCCCCCTTACAATGCCCAGGCTAGATGGAGATCCAGAGGCCCTGGTTTCCTGTTTCTAAAGCAAATGTTGGTTGCTTTAGGGAGGATGTAAGTTCAGGCTTGTGGTGAGCAAAGGTTCAAGGCTATCCTGCCACTTCTTCCACTATGTGTCCTTGGACAAGTCACTCAGCCTCTCCAGATTCTTGTGTCCCTTATCTGCCACAGGCACAGCTGGCAATAATTCCTGTCCTCCAAGATAGATATCAAGATGCCCAGATGCTCAGGGACAGACACCTCAAGGCACACAGAGCTAAGGGGCTCTACACCTGCATTAGTACATTGATTGTTTTTTAAATTTATCTCCCCTGGGTTTCTACAATTAGAAACAATTTATTTCCAGTCTTTTTACATGGAGGGAAGAGTCAGAAGCCTTGGGTGACTGTAGACATTAGTCACTCATGGCCATTGTCTCCATGTGTCAAACAAGAGGCATGGGCAAGATGCAGTAGAAATTACCTTGGATGAGGGAGGTCTCTGATAAAGGCCCAAGGGGCTGCAGCCATCCAGCTAACCTGCCTGCATTGCTTAGGCCCTGTGCCTTCCTTGGGTGCTATCTCTATGGATAGCAGACAGCTCACCTTAAACAGCCTGATAACCCCTTATCATGTATTAGGACCCAAGTAAGTCTAAAGAAATACAAGAAAATTGAAATAACTTATCAATGTACTGTACAGCTCTGGAAAAAAAGAATAAGAACAAACCTAAAGTAGTAGACATAAAGAAGTAATTAAGGGCTGGAGAGATGGCTCAGCGGTTAAGGCACTTGCCTCCAGTGCCTAAGGCCCTGGGTTCAATTCCCCAGGACCCACATAAACCAGACCCACAAGGTGGTGGCCCTGGTGCACTTTCTCTCTCTCTCTCTCTCTCTCTCTCTGTATCTCTCTCTCTGTATCTCTGCTTGAAAATGAATAAATAAAATATTTTTTAAAAAAAGAAGTAATTAAGATCAAGGCAAAAATGAAGAAAAACAAAAAATAGAATCAATGAAAAAAAAAGAATTGAGTCTATAAAAAAGATAAACATGATTGAATACTTCCTTCTATGAAGCTTGAATCATTCTAATATCAAAATCCAAAAAAAAGACAAAACTAGAAAGGAAAACTACAGACCTATAACCAGATAAACATAGATGCAAAAATGCTGAATAAAATCCTTGGAAACCAAATCCAACAACACATCAAAAGTATTATTCACCTAGACTAGGTAGGCTTCATCCCAGGAATGCAGGGTTGGTTCAATATACTGATATCCATCACATGAATAAACTTAACCACAAAAACCACATGGTTATTTCAATCGATGCAGAGAAAGTCTTTGACAAAGTCAACACCACTTCACGATCAAAACACTTGAGAGACTTGGTATATATACATATATAGAGATAAGCAATATACAAAGCTCCTAAAGCCCAAATAATGCTCATTGGGGAAAGGCTCAAGGAGTTCCCACTTGAATGAAGAACAAGACAGGGGTGTCCACTCTCACCACTGCTCTTCAACATAGTGCTTGAAGTTCTAGCAACAGTAGTAAGATAGGAGAAAGACATAAAAGGGATACAAATTGGAAAGGAAGAAGTAAAACTTTCCCTTTTGCAGATGACATGATCTTACATATAACAGATCCAAAGAATAGTATCAGTAAACTCCTGAAAGTGATAAATTCCTGCAACAAAGTGTCAGGATACAAAGTTAACACATTAAAATCAGTAGCCTTCCTGTATGCAGATGATATGCATACAGAAAAAGAAATCAGAGAAACTGTCCCATTTTCAGTCACCTCAAAAAAATATACCTTGGAATATCACTAACCAAGGATGTGAAAGACTTGTTTAGTGAAAACATTAAAACACTCAAGAAGGAAATAGAGGAGGATGTGAAAAAATGGAAAGATATTCCATGTTCCTGGATAGGTAGAATTCATGTAGTAAAAATGGAAATGCTTCCAAAAACAATATACAGATTCAAAAGCCATGACAATGAAAATCCCAGTTCATTCTATACAGACAGAAAAAATTAATCTCAAAATTTACCTTGAATGGCAAAATACCTCAGATAGTCAAATCTATCTTTAGGAAAAAAACTTCCTCAGGTGGTATCATCATTCCTGATCTAAAGATATACTACAAAGCTATAGTAACAAAAACAGCATGGTACTGGCATAAAAACAGAAATGAAGACCCTGCTCTTAGTTTGAGTAACTATAGTTATTTGATCTTTGACAAAGGGGCCAAAAATGTTCGCTGGAATAAAGATAGCATCTTCAACAAATGGTGCTGGACAAATTGGATAAATACTTGTAAAATAATGAAAATAGACCCACTCCTCTCACCATGCACAAAAATCAACCCCAAATTGATCAAAGACTTCAACATAAGATCTGAAACTCTGAAAACCATGGAAGAAAAGATAGGAGGAACCATCCATGAGATAGGGGTAGGGAAAAACTTCCTGAACAAACCTCCAGTAGAAGTGCAATAATCACTTAACCTCATCAAGCTTAAAAGCTTCTGTACAGACAAACATACCATACTCAGAACAATCAACATCAAACTGGGAGATAATTTTTGCCAGCTATACTACAGATGAAGGTCTAATATCTAGAACTTACAAGGAACTCAAAAAATAAACAATAAAAAAATCAAACAGCCCTCTCACAAAATGGGGCATTGATCTCAACAGAAAATTTACAGAGGAGGAAACACAAATGGCCAATTCTCATTTAAGAATGTGTTCATCATCCTTAATATCAGGGAAATGCAAATCAAAACTACAATGAGATTCCACCTCACTCCAGTCAGAATGGCAATCATTAAAAAAATCCAACAATAGTTGCTGGCAAGAATGTGGGGAAAAAGGAACCCTTATTCACTGTTGGTGGGATTGTAAATTCGTACAAGCACTATGGAAAACAGTGTGGAGACTTCTGAGTAGAATGGATATAGAGCTACCAATAGACCCAGCTATCCCTCTACTAGGCATCTACCCTAGAGATTTCACACCTCAGCACAAAGACATTTTTGCTCAGACATGTTTATAGCAGATTGATTCATAATAGCAAAGAACTGGAATCAACCCAAATGCCCATCTCTGCATGAATGGATATCAAAGTGGTGGTACATTTACATGATGGAATTCTATTCAATTGAAAGAAAAAAATGACATAATGAAATTTAAAGAAAAGTGGATGGACTTGGGCAAATCATACTTAGTGAACTCACACAAGAACAGAAAGTCAAAAGCCACATATTCTCCCTCATGCAGTTCCTAACCAGGTTAAGCTTAAACTCTAAGCAAACCTGACAGGTGAATTGAGAGACTATAAAAACAGATGGAAGGAATGGGGGGGGAGGAATGGGAGGATGGGGACTTATACAATAAACTAAATCAATAATGAATCAGAACCATAAAATCCTTATTTTCATACAGTAAGTTCAAGAGGAAGCTGCATCTCCTGAATAGAATGAGAAAAAGCCTAACCCCATGAAAAATTGATCAGACCTGCGACTCCCTGTCAATGTTATTGGTTCCTTCCCACACTGAGCTGTTAATCAAAGAGACCCATAAGGTCCCCAAAACAATCTGTCACAGCTCTTGAATACACACCCAAGGCCTAAGGTAAGATCCTATTGCTGAAGGAACCACAGAAAGTCATTGCACAATACCAAGAGACCCTATGAGATCCAGAATGGTAACCAACTCCCAGATGGTAGTGCTGTAGGATGTGTAGTGCTGGAAGGTGCTACCTAAGCTGCCAGGGGAAATTGGTCAATGATATTTGGAGAAAGCAGAGACCACTGATATAAAATTCAGACTGATGTCAGGAGAATGCTAAACACTGCTTTATCAGGGAGAGATCAGCGAGTCAAGAAATGAGAATTGTGCAGTAGTGACACCAAACTTAGGTGGGTAATAAATGACTTTCAAATTGGCTAAGAGATCCAATCAGTGACAAAGAACCCTTAACTGGAATTGGGATCCAGGGCAACATCTTATGGGGACCAAAAGCCTGGACTCCAAGGGGAAATTCCCACTACCAAAGAACTACAAAGAGGCTACACCCAATAGAATCTTGCCAAATTAGCAATGTGTGTCTCATTTAACTTATTCTGATCTCACTGTCCAATGAGGATTCTGTTGGTATTTTTCAGAAGCCGTGATCAACCCAACTCCACCAACAAGCCACAGAATGACGGCTGACATCCTGGCAAGAGATGAACCATCCCAGGCCTATCATGTAGGCTCCAAATTAAACCTATGAGAAAGTGTTGAGATAAACAAGAGACCTGTCATCACAGCAAGTCAGATAACCCAGGAAATGTCAGTGAGAGCAACAACAAAGATATCCAAAAGAACTCAAAGCAGAAGTACAGAGACACTTAAGATCTCAACAATAAAGCAGACTTAAAACTCACCCACCATGACTCAGGGAACTGAGAGGAAGAGGGGGCGAAAGGAATGTAAGAGCCATGGTGGAGAATATCCAGAGACATGCCCCCCCAGCAACAATACACAAAGTGGGGGAGGGGTAAAAACTGGCTACCTCTTGTACAATTCATAACCCCCTACTCCATGGACTGATCCAATATGCCCAACGAGGAAGATACTCAGTGGGTTGGGGACAGGGAAGAGGGAAATGGGGGTACTATCATAAGATTTGCTCAAACAATGTATCTAATTATGGATAATAAAATATCAACAATAAAAAGAAATAAATGAGTTTGTAGATGCATATGACCTACCTAAGTTAAATGAAGATGAGATTAAATGATTTAATATATTTATTTTTTATTTGAGAGCAGAGAAAGAGGGAGAGGGATAGGAAGAGTGATGATAATGGATATATTAAGGCCTCTTGACACTGCAAATGATCTCCAGATGCATGTACCACTTTGTACAACTGACTTCACAAGGGTACTCGGAACTTGAACCCACCAAAGAAAACTGTCAATTGAGTGAAAACACGGCCTACTAGTTGGGAGAAAATCTTTGTTAGCTATAGATCTGACTGGATTAATATTTACAATATACAAAAAAAAAAAACTAAACATCAAGAAAATAGACAACTCAATCAAAAAAACGCTCTGAAACTGAACAGACACTTCTCAAAAACAAATACACAAATGAAGAAAGAAATTTTTAAGTGTTCAAAATCCTTAACCATCAGAGAAGTACAAACAAGTCTACTTTGAGATTCCATCTCACCCCAGTCAGAATGGCTATCACCAAGAAAACAAGTGTCTATGATGGTTTCTATTGATTGTCAATGTTACTGACTGAACCTAGAGCCACGCGGGAAGGGTTATGTAGATGATATTAGCCTCCTGTGTATCTGTGACTATCTCGATCAGGTTAAGTAAGGTAGGAAGACTCCCTTAACTGTAGACAGCATCATTTCATGAGCTTGGGTCCTAGAGTGTATGAAAAGGAGAGAGATAGCTCAGCACAGCCTTTATCACTGTGCTGAATGTGACCAGCTGCCTCAAGCTTCTGGCACCATGTCTTCCCCACCATGATGGACTGGAACCTGGAACTATAAGCTGAAATAAGGTTCTTCCCATAAACCAATTTTTGCTAAGTATTTTGTTCTACTATGTGGGACCCTGCTAAAAGGGGCATGGAGGATGTAGGGTTTTGCTGAGTCTGGCAGGCTTCTGGGACTGTCTCCTTCTGATAAGGAAGTTGAGGCAAAGTCTGAAGCTCCTATAAATCTTAGCAATCCTGAACACTCCAGCCCCCAGGCAGGCCACAGCTGTGCCCTGAGATAAGCAGGCAGTTCAAAGCCTAACTTAGCCCAGCTGCAATAACAAACCAAAACAATAAGGTTACATTTCCTCTGCTGACATCACCATTCTATACATGTCCATATATAGAGTCATGTAGCCCCCTTAATTTATCTATGCAAATAGGTATCCAAAGAATACTGGTGCCTACCAATCAAACTCATGAGATGTCCACAGATCTTGCCCCTACCAATCTCCTTGTTTCCTATGCTTCTAACTCTGCCTTTTCTCTATATAAACAACTGCTATCTATACAATAAAATGAGAACTGCCCACTGCTGCGTTCTCCTGAGAGTCTCATCTCTCATTGGCTCACAGCTGTTCCAAGCCTCTGCTCACCCAGCTCCATGGATGAACAGGGAGAGGATGCACGCTGCAACTCCCTAACCAACCCATGGACCCAGACTAATACATTGTTCATCAAGTGAAGAATAGATAATGAAAATATGGCACATATAGACAATGACATTGTATTTACCTTCAAAGAAAAATGTAATTGTGAAATTTGCAGAAAAACTGATGGAGGTAGAAAATGTTGTATTATGTGAGGTACTTTTTTGCTAAAAAAATCACATATGTTCTCTTTCATATATGATCCTAGCTTCTAATTTTTACCTATGCACATTTTTTGTGGAATGAAGGGGCCCTTGAGAGGTGAAAGAGGTGGGGAATTCTGTGAAGGGAAAGGTTTTAGAAGATAAAGGGACAAGGAGATGAGAAAGGAGGGAGGATCAACCAAAACTAATGCCCATTAAAATCATATACAAATCTGAAATTTGGCAAGGTAATTTTAATGAAATTTAAAATAAAAACATGAGTGGAAATATCCTATATGGGTGGGTCAGGCTGCTTCCAGAAGCCATAGGGTATTAGATGAAAATCTCAGTGCCAGATTCCTAACCTCCCAGTGGCTGATGCTAGCCACACAAGACCTGCATAATAGAAGGGACATATGATGGCATTAAAATAGAACGGGGATGGGCTGGAGAGATGGCTCAGCGGTTAAGGCACTTGCCTCCAGTGCCTCAGGCCCCTGGTTCAATTCCCCAGAACCCACATAAGCCAGAGCCACAAGGTAGTGACCCTGGTTCGTTCTCTCTCTCTCTCTCTCTCTCTCTCTCTCTCTCTCTCTCTCTCTCTCTCTCTCTCTGCTTGAAAATGAATAAATAAAGTATTTAAAAAATAGAACAGGGACTCATTGGAAAGAAGAAGTGATTCAGTGGAGGGGTAAGACAGGCAAAAATCAAGGGAGGCGGGTAGAAGGGATTATGATCCTAGTATATTCTGGGTTTGTATGGAGGTTGTTAATAACAAGTTTAAAAATAAATATTCTGGAAAAAATATCTCAGTGCTAGAAGTGTGCAATTTCCCCATTGATTAAACTTGATGTTTAGTTTTCTTGCCCATCCATCTCTCTCCCTTTCATACATATTGCTCAGGGAGGCCCCTGAGAACACAGTAATACAGGTAATTGCCACTGTTGTTCGTTCTCCACCACAACTAGATGGTAAAATCCTACTGCTGAAGACACCACATATGGTTCCTGGATCTCAGAGTATAGATAACACATCATGGATTTCTCTGCTTCTATAAACATGTGAGCTAATTCTTTATAATAAACCCCTTTCCAGACATGCATAGATGCCAAGATGAACATAGACATAAATGGATGGGGGAGAGAGAGAGAGAGACAGAGAGACAGAGAGAGAGATGAGGGAGAGACTATCAGGTATGTTTCTCTGGAGAACCCTGGCTAGCTCACCCATGGCCCTGCTCCTCTCTCCTCAGGCTCTGCCCAGCACCCTGAGAGAACTCACAGTACACTGATGACTCTCTAGCCCACCTGACAAGCAGTTTTCTCTACTCTCTCGCCCAGTTCACCCTCATCTCCAAGTGGACATCTCTCTGTCCCTCAAGCCAAAAGATTCACAGAAAGCACAAAGCACAAACTTGAGAGAACAAATCCAGAGAAGAATCCCCTACAGGTCTAGAAAACAATCTAGTGGTAATTTGACCCCAGAATTCAGGATCCATGTTACTGGGTGCTGTGTGGAAGGACGGACCCAGGCTCTGGCTAGTCTGACCTGGCAGACTCCTCATCCATGGGAAGAAATTGCCCAGGATAAGACATTCAGAAGCACAGGGGTTCTGGGAAGGGCTGTCTGATGTCACAGCTTGAGGCTGGTACTGACAGCTGTGAAGGAGCCCGGAAAGTAAGCAACCAGGATGTCAAGGGGGAGATCTCCACAGTTATCTCACTTATTTTACCACATCCATCAATTGTCCTATAATAGATTTTGCAACAAAAGGAGGAAAAATGATAGTAAGCCCATGAAAGTCTAAGCACACATGAAACAAGTGTTGATTGGCATTAGAAAAATCAAACTCCACACAGGAAATGAACCACTGTCGTGTCCAGTTGGACTTGACCATTGCTTTTGTATATGTTGCCATGTGCACGCTGGGAACACAGTCCCTAGACGGTGTACAACCATCGAAGAGGAAAGAGAATGGGTTGGAGAAGTAGACCTCAAGGAAAAAGAGAAAATGAGCATTTTCACCATTCAGTAGAAGCAAAAATAGTGGACCAACCAACCATGGACTAAAACCTCCAAAATCATGAGCCAAAATAAGTTGACTATCTTATGTACTGGATGGAAAGCTGATAACTTCACTTGCGTTATAACTTGTTATTCGTAAACTTTAAATTTTTTTATTTATTTACTTATTCACAAGAGGAGAGAGACAGAGAGAAGAGGGAGAATGGGCAGGTCAGGGCATCCAGCTGTTGCAAAGGAAATCCAGATGCTTGCGCCACTCTGTGCACCTGGCTTTATGTGGGTACTATGGAATCAAACAAGGTTCCTTGGGCTTTGTAGGCAAGGGCCTTAACCAATGAGCAATCTCTCAGCCTTTTTCATAAACTTTTGAATAATCAGATACATCTATTTGCCTAATATATCATCCAGATTTATTGACTTATTTAAAAAAATTTTTTAAATAAAAAAATTATTTTAAAAATTCTGTCACTAAGGACAAAACGTAGTTGCCTAAGTTTTCTTTTCTGACTTTTATTTAAAATTTTTAATTTAATTCTAATTTTTTCACGGAAGAAGAAAGGAATTTAACAATTTCTTCTCCTCCTCAACCTCCTCCTCCTCCTCTTCTTCTGATGAATGCCAGCATTATATAATAAGTAAACCACAAACCAAACAAAAGAGACGATAGAAATAGCAGTTAAAGGACAAACTGCCTGGTTTGGGATCCCAGCTCCACCACTTGCTGTGTGACTTTAGGTAAGTCACTTCTCTGTACCTCACTTATCTCATTTTTAAAATAAGTCACAATAGGACTAATTCACAGATTTGTAACAATTTAATGAGTTGCTGTAAGTGCGCATTATAGTCCCTAGACTACAATTGGGGTGGGCTTTATTTATGTATGGATTTATTATCATGCTGGGGATTGACTCTGGGGCTAGAACATACAAGGCAAGCATCCTACCCCTTGGATGAAATGTCTCCTATTCTACAGGTCTAGTGGACAGAGAAATCACAATCACCTAATCCACTCTGGGGCAATCCATCCATCTTGCCCTCCAACCAGTGACCAGCCAGAGCCCTCCCCTTGCCTCAGGCTCTTGTCTCTGCTTCCCAGACTCTCTCCCACCTGCCTGGGCAAACTCCCACACAGTCAATGCCTGGTACCCCTCTCCCTACCTACCACGCGAGCCCCTGTTGCTCTTCCACAACCCCCTTTCTCTCCCAGCCTCCTGTGGTGGCCTGAGTAAAGAATGTCCTCTGTAGCCTCTTGTGTTTGTGATTAAGCTTCATACTCAATCCTCAGTTGGAGCCTTGCTGGAGGAGCTGCATCACTTGCAGCAGACCTTGGGGTTTATTTGTCCAGCAGCACTGGGTGTTCAGAGCCGGCTTACTCTTGGTGCTTCCTCCCAGCTGATGTGATAAGATTTACTGCCCAGCTGCCTGTTGCCATGCTTTCCCCACCATGATGAAATCTTCCCTCCAAACTGTAAGCTGAAATAAGGTTTTTTTTTTTTTCATAAGCTGCTTCTGGACCAGTATTTTGTCATAGCAATGAGAAATTGGCTGCTATAGAAAAATCAGTGCCAGAAAGTGGGGTCATCACTATGATAAAGCTGACCAGGTGGTTTTTAGTCTTTTGGACCTTCTAATAGGAGGAATATAAAAGTATTTGGAGCACTGGGTTAAAGAAGCTTTACAGTGACAAAGAAGAGCTGAATTCTGGGGAGAGTTTGAAAGCTGAAAATAATACAGCGATCTGTGTACTGTGGGAGGCTCAACTTCGGAGGTTTCATGGGGGGAAGGACTGTGTCGGGAACTGGGCTAGAGACAGTTTATGCAATTTTCTGGCTGTGTTCTGCCGGTGTCATAAGACCTTGAGGAAAGAATTTGAACACGATGGATGGGTGTGTTTAGCAGAGGAAAATCCAGAGCATCCAATAGACATGACTGGTAACGGCCCATGGAGACACTCAGCTGGAGTCGTGATGGAGAGTCCTGGGCAGGGCATCTCCTCAGGTGACGCTTCCAACTGTTGTTTCCAGGACAGGCATTTTCATATCCTGGTTGTTCAAGTCTGAAGAAGGTAAGTCTTATGATTTAGAGGAGCCACCAGATAGTCTGGGAAATGATCTACCTTCCAGCTCTTATCAAAGCACAGTGTTTTTAACACTCAGCTGTTTTGGTTTGTTTTTTTCATTTCTCTTTGTTACAGGGCCAAAGGCCAGCCTACCCTAATATAAATGACTTCAGAGGACGCCTGAGATAAATACACTTGAATCTGAGACGAGGGGTCAACTTGACAGGACCTAGAAGCATCATGGGAAGAAACCACAGATAATGTCTCTGTGTTATTTTCTGGGAGAACCCACCCCAACTGTTGGCAGCATCAGCCCATGGGCTTGGTTCCCAGAATGTATATAAAGGAGAAAGCTAGCTGAAAGTCAGCATTCATTACTCTTTACTTCCTCCCTGCTGATGTGAGCTGCCTTCCTGCTCCTGCCATGTTTCCCTCCATGGTGACTCTAAACCAAAACGAAATCCTTTGCTTCCCTAAGCTGTTTCTGCTCTGGTATTTTGTCCCAGCAATGAGCAAGTAACTGAAACAGGGGCCTACCTTGTTCGTAGAGTAAGTTAACGTGCTTAAACAACACTTGACAATTTACTTATACAATTTATATCACACATGGCTACCACCAAGTATCATAAAATGACGAAAACAATAAAAATTTGTTACCTTATAGTTTTGAAAATCTAAGTTTAAAATTCTATTTTTCCAGATGGTGTTGGCAGGAACAGCTCCAGAGGTCTAGTGAGAGTCAATTCCTGGCCTCTTTGAGTTGCAGAGGCCTGTGCTCCTTGCTGCTGGCCCTTGCTCCCATAGTCAAGAAGCAAATCATAGGGAAACCACTCTGCTTTCATCAACACACAGTCTTCTTCACGCTTGGCTTCTTTCCTTACTCTTACAGGGGCCATATGATTGCATTGACTTTATCCAGATAACTTAGGGAAATCTATCCATCTCAAGATACTTCAATAATAAGAATAATGTCTGCAAAGTTCCTTTTTCCAGATACTAGTTACTTTCCAGGAATTAGAACCCAGGCATCATTCAGTCTACCAAGAAGATATAATAGATTTTGTCTGTAAAACCAGCCCTCCATAATCTGAGGGTCTCCAACCTGAAGATTCACCCAACAACGAATTGAAACCATTTGTTGAAAAGTGTGCCCCCTTCCTTCTCCCCAAAAGCAGTCTTCTGCTTGCACAACTCATAGCCCTCCATTCCATGAAGAATTCTGGCAATCCCACTGAAGAAGGGCTCTTAGTGGACTGAGGGCTGGGAGGAGGGGAATCGGGGTACCCACACAAGATTTGTGCATACAGATTTTCTATTTACTAATAATAAATAAGTAAAATAAAAATAAATTGTGCCTGTCTTTAGCACGTACAGACATTTTTTTCTTGTCACCATTCCCTAAATAAGACATTATGTATTTCATAGATATTGCATGTAACATTTTACCTGTGGAGATATAAACACATGTCTATTCACCCCAGATAGGACACAGACAACAGACCAAAGCACAATGGCATCAAACCCAGTTTTGGTGAACCAATGAGTTTATTGGGGTTAATGACAGGGCATGGGTGAAAGGTTACTTACAGTAGTGTGGTGATCCCAAAGAAGCCATAATGGAGAAGTCTCATCCTAGCATGAATAATGGCCTCCACAGAACTGCTTAGATGGAGTTCTCTGTCCTTGATCATATGTCCTCTATATATTTCTTCTCCCCCTGAGGCCCCAAGACCTCATGCAGCACCGTACACAGCTGGCACAGGGGTCATCTGAATCCTTTTTTTGATGGGGGAATGGCCACAGGCCCAATCTTCAGAGGCTCTGCCAAGTGGTTCCAGCTGCTTCGGATAAAGGTAGCAACAGTTGGTTTTCTCAAAGGACAGCTCACACAACACTAGTCAGTTGTTTACTGTTCCCATAACCTTGAAGAGTGGCTGCATGACCGTTGAAATTTCAATTCTCCCAGACTTGACCTTCCGAGTCTCCTAAGCCTCCGTCCTCCCTCAGGAATTTGCTGTACAACAACAGCAGTGCCATTGTATTAGGTGTAAGTCATTGGGAACTGGTTTAAAGTGTGCAGGAGAGTGTATGTAGGTTAGATGCAAATACTCATTCTGATTCATACAAGATGATCCTAGAAACAACCTCCCTTAGATGCTGAGGTAACTATATTCTAACTCACATGCTAGATGAATGAAAAGTAGCAACCATCAGCAGTAAAATGAATATTCAATTTTAGTCATCAAGTGGAGTATTCCATGGAAAAAAGAATGAGCAGGTCTCTGTACACCAGAACAGAGGAATCTCACACATAAACAGGTGAAAGAAAGCAGAGAAAATAATTGCACATTCAATGATTTCATGATATAGAGTTGAATTAAAATTCAAAACTTCCCTGCAATAGTAGGAAGAAGACAGTAGTCTGTGGGGACAGAAATAGTTTCTGGAAGGAATGCAAGGGCATTTCTTGGGTGATTCTTTTATGAGTAAGAGCATTTGAGTGTTTATGGGTTGCCTGGAGGTGTTCACTTTGGGAAGTCCCCCCAGCTGCTTCTACAGAACGTAGCACTTCTCCATTTGTATGCTGTACTTCAGCAGAATCATGTGCCATGTATGGGAAAGGGCTAGGATGCGCTTCAGCACTTAATATGCACAATGCCCTGGGTTCCATCTCTTGCACCAGAAATAAAAGTATAGAAAAGTTCAAGAAGCACACAGCTATAGTGTTTCTGGAACAAATGGCATAGTTATACTTTCCCTGGTCCTTCTGTTACTGGGATCTCAGTCTCATCTCCCCAGTCCTTGTGGTCTCTATTGAGAGAATTCCGATGAGAGAGAGAGAACATAGATGGAGTTTATTATAAGATAATATGAGGTGGGCTGGAGAGATGGTTTGGCAGCTAAGAGCACTTCCTGTGCATGAGGGACGGAGGAGGCCCAAGACCATTTGAGCTTGATTCCCGGAACCCACATAATAGCTCTTGTTGCCACGCATGTCTGTAACTCCACTCCTATGGGAACAAGAGCCAGAGTCACCGGGGCTTGTGAAACTGTTCGTGTGTGTGTGCATGTGTGGAGGCTGGAGCTCTGACATTGGAGCTCTAACTCCATCGCACTCCAGCTTACTCTTTGAGGCAGGGACTCCCACTGAACACGGAACTCAGCCATTTAGCTAAACTAGTTAGTCAGTGAGCCACAGGGACTCCCTGTCTTCACCTCCCCAAGGCTGGGATGACAGACATTCGCCATCACATGAAGCATTTATGGGTTTTCTGGGGATCCAAACATGCTTTTACAGGAAGCGTTTGAATCACGGAGCCATCTTTCCAGCCCCAAGCTGGCATCTTTAATTCTTTTGTTTCAGTAATTCTAAATACAGATGGATGGCAAATGTTATATAAAACAAACAAAAAAGAAAAATTCATTATTCCAAATTCACAGGTGCATTAAAAGTGTGTTTCACCTATGAACTACACAACCAGCCAGCCAGGTCATATGAGCCCACCTGTGCAATAGTGGCATGACTGGTATGGGAGTAACCAACTTTCTGATTGGATTTGAGGTCCACTCCACAGGAAAGAGTTCATCATACTCGGTGCTGCAAACCTACAGAAAAGCCTCTGGGTGGGAAGGTCATAGGTGCTAGAGGGGAAGCTACTACTGTTTGTTGCTTGGCTAAATGTATTGTTGTGCTGATAAAATTGCCCTCTAAACACTTGTGTTTATCCTCACATAGTGGTGCTGCTCTCAGTGTTGATCAGAGACACTTCTTTTGCAGATGGCAGAGACTCAAACTCATCAAAGTGCTAAGAAGCAACAGTTAAATGTGTAGCATTACTCGAGACCTCTGTCACACCCACCAAGGTTCAGGGAACACTTCAGAAGAGGTGGCAGAAAGAATGTAGAAGCCAGAGGAGAGGGTGGGTTATTTTGGAATGTAGTTTTCTGGATATGTGGTGGCCATTGCATTCATGACCTCACAGTGACTGTCATTAGACCCAGCAGCATGTCATCGTGGATAACTGAGGAAAATAAAGACAACAAAATCGTGGATGACTGGTTGGAGGGAGAAGGAGGTCAGTGGAAGGGGTGTGAGAAGGGGGGTCAAGAGAGAGATCTAGGATCAAATACATTTTGTACATAAAGATTGTGAATAAAAAGTTCAGAAACCATTGTTCAAATTTTTTTTTTATAATTCTGGCTTTATTTTGTGGGATTTTGATGTAGTTACTTTAACTTGTATCATATCAGGCATTTGGATTTTTCTTATATCATGTATTATTGAATGTTGTTTTGGGAAACTTAGAACTCAGAAAGGACTGTCTATTTTTGTTACTAAGTCCTCACCCGAAGTCTCTCCTTCCTTCCTTGTTCGCCTGTCCCACTGCCACTTTGAAAGGTCAGACGGGGTTATTTTCTAAGAACTGCATGATGTGTGGCATGTGTGTAACATGTGAAGGGAAGCCCAGAGGAACAGCCAACCTCCTTGCTGACGAACGGCATTGTCCCCTGAAGCACCTTACCCTGTTCTCTTAGAGGAAGTCCCCATTACCCACAAAACGGAAGTGTAAACTCATAATTTCCTGGGGGATTTTGTTTTCTTTGCTTTGTGTGTGTTTGAACATGTGGATGTGGGTGTATCATGTTTCGTCCCTCTGGTGCCATGAACCTTTTATGACCCAGGCACTCTCACCAGGCCTGGCTCACTAACCAAGGCCCAGGGACCTCTCCCCACCCCGGGCCTGGAAGACAAGCATGCAACACCAGACCTGACTTTCCTGACAAGTTTTCTGGGGCTTGAACTCAGGCCCTCACCTTCCCCTCGCTTGTTTCTCTTGTCTTTCCTTTTGTCATCACAAGTTTCACTAGAGCAGAAGGAAAGTGATGATTATTTTTAAAGGTCAAATACTTTCTTCCCACTAAAACATGTGAAAACAGTTCGAAGATGAGAGGCTTTGTATGTGTGATCACACTCTGCCGTTGAACCGATAGTCATAGACATCTCAGCCCATATATCAGAGGTAGGCCAAGTTCTCCGAGGCTCATTTTCCGACTGTTCCTAAAATGATTTTGAAATGATTTACCAAAATGTGTAGTGAGCAAGAGTTAAAGAAAATCAAAGCAGTAAGAAAAGGGAAGAGGAAATCAATGTGCTAATCACACAGACTGATACCTTTGTCGTGAAGTTTGATTCAGCATTTCCTTGAGAAAAAAAGTGGGGGGGACAATAGTCCCAGGCCCATTATCAGCAGAAAAAGAAAGAAGTCCCCAGTTCCCACCCCGCCTCCTGCACAGATTCTGAGACATGCGCGTGGTGAGTTTGCAAGGGTAAGTACCCAAAGAGATGATTTCCCCAGCAACGTTCTGTGATAATGGACAGAACAGAAGTGTAGGACACACGTGTATGATTACAGCACAAATCAAACCCTCGAGAAAGGTTCCTGAATCAAACTGTGGCGAAAGGCTGGTTCCAACTAGAAAACGTCCAGTTCCTCTGAGGCTTTTCTCCAGACACTCTTGATGTGCAATCAAGCCTTGGATAATGCCAGCGCCTCACACGGATACCAGGGAATGACCCTGAAGCAATGCCAGGCCTACCTGACCACTGAGAAGATTCCACACCCCACTCCAGCTTTGAGGCACTAGGACACCCAAATTGAACTATGAACCAAGTAGTAAAACCAAAACCTGTGCACAGACATGCTGACCCTACGTCCTTCATCAAGGCCGTGAGGTCTTAGCATCAGGTTGATCAAAGGTCTCACAGTCCCCTCAACTCCCTATATGACATTATTTCCAAAATATGTGATAGGAGCATAGATCTGACCTGATCTGACGGTGGGAACATGGGGTGTCCCAGCTAAAACCCTCAGTGCTGTAAAAGTGAGTAGGGCATGGGGCACCACACTCATGAGGGGATCAACAGAGTTCCCACAAAATGGTGATAAAGCACAGTTCCTTCTCCCTCAACCTGCCTGCCTGCCTGCTTCTCTATCCAGAGGCTCTCACCGAAAGCTGCTCAAATGCCAGAACCATGTGCTTGGCTCTCCAGAGCTGCAAGCCAAAATAAACCTATTTTCTGTACAAATTATCCAGTCTTGAACCTTCTGTTATAACAATAGTACACGGACTGAGACAGATACCATAATTTTGGCAAGTACTAGTGTGATGGTTAAGTTTTGTTATCAACTTTATCTGTTTAGTAATCTTGGGGGGGTCTCTGAAGTTATTTATAGGAAGGCAGCCCTCTCAGTAGGGGGCAGATGTAAGGAGGCTCAGGGGAGCTAGAAACAAACATCCCTTCCTGGGACAGCAGTGCAGGAAAGAAATTCCAGAGACTCAGGGAGTCAACAAGTCTGGGAAAGGGTTACAAGACCCCACCCTAAGGCTACAAAGGGGAAGGAAATCTCTCCTTCCCCACCCCTGCTGCCTGCTTTTCTGGTGTGTGATGCTAGAGATGGACTCTCTCTCTCTCTCTCTCTCTCTCTCTCTCTCTCTCTCTCTCTCTCTCTTTCTCTCTCGCTCCCCCCCACTTGGTCCTGTGAAAGGAGCCAGCCTCTTTCACATGTATGTAACTTCTCCTGAATCTGTAGCTTCAATAAATCCTTTCCTCCCATAACTGTGCCTGGTTTGGAGGTTCATCCTAGCAGCATATGAGTTGACTACACAACTAGGTCCAGCTGTTAAGTACAAAATGGACAAGTTGGATTGTTCATTTCAAGAAAGTAGACTGGATGCGCGCACACACACACACACACACACACACACACACACACACACACACACTAAATGAACAGAGGGAACGATCTTCATAGATAAGAAATCTAAATATATTTTGGGAGGAGACAGATGCATTAGAGTATGATGCTAGAAGTCAAGTAGAGGAAGTTAGACAAGGTTACAAGCAAAAGCTAAGTACGGGGACCAGAGAAGAGACCTCCCTGAAGAATCATGGGGCACTCACTGATTGGTAGCTTCCCAGGGACGGGCAGCCCCAGTTTGAGATTACCAACCAAGCCATGTCCTCAGAACTCCTATTCATCTTTCCCTACCAGATCTAAGGTGGAAATAGACCTGCTTATGCAACAGCAGAGAATTACACAAGCCACCTACAAGCAATCTCTCCTGGGAAAAGCTGCAGTCATAAGACAATGTGGATACTAGGATCGTGAAAAAGCAAATCAACAAAAAGAGGAAGCCTAGGGCCAGGGAGAAAGCTCAGCAGTACAAAGGCTCTTGCTCATAAAGCCTGCTGGCCTGGATTGGTGTCTCCAAGATTCACATAAAGTCAGATGCACAACAAGGCACATGCTTCTGGAGTTCTTTGCAATGGAATTAGGCCTAGGAGTGCTCATGCACACACACTCTCCTGAAGAGAAATAAGTAAAACACAATTTTTGAAGGAAGCCTAGAACATCAAGAAATATATATATATTAGAAGAATCTAATTTATATCACCACTGACCAGGAAGCTATTGCATCCATAAAACAAAAGGACAGTGGACATGATTGTGATTTCATTTTCCTTTGGTTCTAGGAATTTTAAATTTTCCTGCTTGATTTCTTCAGCGATCCACTATTCATTCAGAAGTGTATTGTTCAGTCTGAGCGTTTGTGTATTTTGTGCTGCTGAGAAGAATGAGTAATCCCTATCTGTTGGGTGGAACGTTTTGTAAATATCTGTTAAATCCAATTGCTATATGATATAAATTAACACTGAAGTTGCTTTGCTGATTTTTCATTTGGAACAACTATCTAGATGTTTCTTTTTTTCTTTGAGTTAGGGTCTGGCTCTAGCCCAGGCTGACTTGGATTCACTATGTAGTCTCAGGCTGGCTTCGAACTCATGGCGATCTTCCTCCCTCTGCCTCCCGAGTGCTGGGACTAAAGGCGTGAACCACCATGCCTGGCATGAGTGAGGTCTTGAAGTCTCCTGACATTACTGCATACTGGTATCATACCATGTAAAGACTTCCATGGTCTTTTATGTCTTTTAGTGTTTGTTTTATGGAAACAGGTACCCCAAGATTTGGTGTATAAATATTTACAAAAGTTATGTCCTCTTGATGCATTGTTCCTTTTATTAATACGATTGGCCCTTTTAATTATTTTCTTCTAATTAGTTTTAGTTTGAAGTCTACTTCATCATATTTGAGAACCGCTATGACTGATTGTTTGTGGCTTCTATTTGCTTGATAACTTACAACTTCCAGCCTTTGGTTTTCCCTTTTTGGGTGCTTTTGGTAAGTAAATGTGTTTCTTTGGAACTGTTGGAACATATCTTTTTAAAAACCCAGTCAAGGGCTGGGTATATACCTACCTAAAGATCCATGAAGCATGAAGACCTGAGCTCAGATCCCCAGCGCCTGCATGACAGCTGAAAGTGGAGGTTCATACCTAGAATCTTGGTGCGCAGAAGGCAGACAGGAGGAGCCCAAGGCTTGCTGGCTAGTTAGTTTAGCTATGTCAGGGATGTTCTAGGTTCAGCAAGACTCAAACAAGCCAAGCTGAGAGCACTGAGGAAGATCATATGTGCACCCTCCCCCCCACATGCATGGACACCACACCCGTCGTACAAGTGCTAACAAAAATTTACATTTTCAAATTCAGTCTTTTTATTGGAAAACTAAAGCCATGTATGTCTAAGTTTATAACTGAGAAGGTTTGCTATCATTTATGATTTTGTTGATTGTTCTAGCGGCTTGCTTGGATGGTGATTCTTTTCACACTCCCAGCAGTGTTGGACATTTGCTGGTTTCTTCTAGTCATCAACTGCTTTCATGAAATGTATTATTTACTATGTTTACGTTTAAAGAAATTTACAAATATAACAATTCAAAAACAAAATGAAATAGAAGTATACTAGATTACAAAATATCACACGAGGCACTGTTTCAGTCTTGGTGGGATGGGATTTGAATCCCTTCCCTGCCTCACCCAGATGGGGTAGGTGCAGTGATTCCAGTCCAAATCTTAAAATGAGGTTTGGGGGACGTAGTACTACAGTGAGGTTTAAACAAAAGACCTTTTGGGTTGAATTTCTAGCACTGAAACTCTCAGCTCCCTCCTTGACCCTCTAGGGTGCCCTGGAGGCCACACTGCAGTTTCTCAGCCTCTCTGATGTCTGCCCAGGGTATACCCAGGCCCCGGTGGAGCTTGCACAGCTTGTCTCTCTGCAGGTGTGGGGGGGAGGGGATGGTAGGCGCCCTGGACGGTGGTTCTGTTCTGACCCCAGTGGGAGCCATACACAGACTCCAGAGCACTTACTCCCCAGCCCTCAACCAGCCTATGGTCTGCCTCTGTAGTTCTCTCTCCGCTGTTCAAGTGGTGCTGTCGTACGGGGCAGAGGATGTGGAAGAGCCCTTGCCTGGCAGTTCCACTGCCCTTCACCAGTCGCAAGTGCTTGGGCCAAGTTGCACAGCCTCGGCTAACACGGTGTCCAGCCTTTGGTCAGCCAGTTATCTATTCCTCTAAGCCACTGAGGCGGGGAGCATTTCCAGGGCGGGAACACTGACCTCGGCCAGAATTCTGCGGCACAGGTGGATTGTGGCCACTTCTGCAGGCGTCTTTGTGGAAGTATTAGCCGGCTAATTAGTTTACAGCTGTTGGTATCTTTTTGCAGGAATATAGATTATCGTGTATTATCTTGACTGTTTTTTTTTTCCCACTGAGCTATTGTGGCCCCAATTTAAATTTAAAAAAAAAGGCAAAGCAGTGCTGCCTGCCCGCCTGCTGTGGGAGTGCATCTACTCTCAGACCATCATCTTACCTAGAAGCTCATCTTAACTTTTTATATGCAACGATGAATTATACATATAAAACTATCAACCTTATAACCACAAAGCAGTTGCTTATGTTTTGAAGTGCCAACTAGATGGCACTAACCTTGAGGACTCTGGCAGGGTTTCCCAGAAGGTTGCATGTGCTCTGAATCACTCCTAGCCAGTATCCAAGGGACCGGAGCTAATGGATGGGAATTACACCACTTACTATGTAACCCCAGTGATCCACTAGCAACAATTTTGCATGTCGTACTCATGACCTTGTGCTCTGCTGCTCTGGAAGTCTGATGCCAGTGGCTACTTCTGATGGGAGACAACAGGGATTCCACTGAACTTCCCCTGGCCACTTTGGGCTCCTGATACTCTGAAAGAAGCAGCTCCAGGGTTAGCATGGGAGATTGATCCAGAGTACTGGGGGAATACAGGACTACCCCACCCCGGAGCGCAGGAAGAGTGTGCCCGGAGTACAGGAGATCCTTTAGGGCATCTCTTGGTGCTTCCATATCCTCTGATCAAGATCAATGGGAAATGAGAATAACCAAATTAGGCAAAATGATAAATAGTCAAGACTCTTCAGGAATAAAGACACAGGCCACCCCTCCAGGTAAAGAACCAATCAGAGGTGTTTGCTGAGTGTGGAGGGAATATGGAATGGGTATTATAAGAAGGTGGTGATAAATGCCAGCTATGGTCATGTGATGTTATTAAAAATGAGGATTATAATTGTCATGAATGTTTATTTTGTACTTTATAAGACTATGTTTGTGCATATATTACCCAGATAGCTGTTTTCTCTTCTCTCCTAGTCTTTAACCCTTAATGTAACATCAGTTGAAATAATGTAATTGTGTTGTTAAACTTAAATGATCATATTTAAGCTATGGAGTATTAAAAGATTTAGCATCTTTCAAGGGACTTATTTTAGTGAAGATTGGAACATTTTTGGTTGTATGTGGGACAGTTACAGCACATGAAGCAGAATTATGACTGTTGTTTGGAAATTAAGAATGGCATAAGATGTCATTGAGTATCAACTTGGCAAGGAGCCGACTTGTTACAGCTAATTTTGATTGTCAGCTGGAAGGGTTCTGAAATCAACCCAGAGGCACACCTATAGATGGGTTTGTGAGGGTAGGATTGACCAAGGGAAAACACCTCCCTCAGACTGGGTGGCACCTTCTGATGGTGCCCTAGATATAGAGGACTGAGGTAAAAGCCGTGTTGCCTGCCTGCCTTCATTTCTTGCTGGTGAGTGAACTACCCTTCGCTGACATCACATTCCGGTCTCTTTGGCTTTTCGATGTGATCTAAAGACCAGTAACTCCAGGAATCTCCCAGACCCTTAGCACCTTTAGACTGCTGAAGCATCCACGTGTGTGGACTGAGCAGCTACCGAGTCCCCAGTGTGATCTATGATGGAAAAGCCCCTTTGAACATATGTGCACCTTCTGTGCCTCTAGAGAACCCTCCCAAACAGTGCTAATCTCAGGTCTTGACATAATGACCAGCTACATGCTTTATTAGGTAAGTGGCTCAGTGTCTCAAATAATTACATCTTTTCTTCCAGAGTTCCCACATTCAGACATTCTCATGTTTCCCATAGGTCAGGCAGGTAGGGATTTCTAAAAAATATTTTATTTATTTGCAGAGAAAAAAATGGGTGTACCAGGGGCTCTAGCCCCTGCAATGAACTCCAGATGCATGTGTCACTTTGTGCATCTGGCTTTATGTGGGCACTGGCGAATCGAACCTGGGGACCAAAGCTTCTTGCCGCTACAAATGAACACCGGACATTTGCACCACTTTTTACATCCAGCTTACTTGGGTGCTGAGGAATTGATCCTCAGTCAGCAGGTTTTGCAAGCAAGCTCCTTTAACTACCAAGCTACATTCCCAACCCTCTGATGCTCTCTGCATCTTTCACTGTTTTCTTCCTGCAACTCACTCTGGATCATCTTTTATTTCCTGATCATCCAGTTCTGTTAGGTTTTGAAGGCAAGTGCCTTAACCACGGAGCAATCTCTCTGGGCCTTGGCTTTCAATTTTCACTGTAAATTAAATCCAAAGAGTATATAAAACTCACTACCTTAATCGTTTTAAGTGCTTGTGTTAAATACATTCATATTGTACAACCAATCTTCGGAATTCTTTTAGTGCTATAAAATGAAACTTATCTATTCACTAACTGCGTATTATTTCTTCAGTTTCTGGAAATCATCATTCTGCCTGCCTTTGTGCATTTCACTAGCTAGGTTACCTCATGACAGTAATTGACATTTTTTGACTGTCCATAAGGATCATCTTTGTTAGATATATGCCCGAGTTTCCTTCCTGAGGCTGAGTTTACATACTGTACCTCGTTCATGTGCCCATCTGACAATGGGCACTCGGGCTGCCTCCGCCTGTCAACAATATTGCTGGAAATATGAATCAGGAGACTTTGAATGGAATTGCTGTGCTGTCCGTGCTTCTGTCTAACATCTTGAGACATCCTCAGACTTTGTTCCCACCAACAAGGATCCCAGTTTCTTCATCGCCTTACCACGGTTTATTTCCAGCTGGGTCTGTTTGTCTGCTGAAACCATCCTGAGTAAGAGGTGTGCTCAGGAGCAGCATTGCCTGCGTTTCCCAGAGCCGGGCATCCTTTCACACGCTCCTTGGGCATCTCTAGATGGACTGTCTAAGGAGAGCTAAGATTAGTCTTTTGCCCATGTTTACATTAGGTTTTATTTTTGTGTGTGTCAAATTGCAAGAGTTAGAAATATGATTTCCAAAAATTTCCCTCAATCTATGGGTTGTCTTTTCCTATCTGTGGAGTAAAATTTCAGCAGTAGTTTCTGATGTCAAATTTCTGCTTGGATGCATTTCATTGATTCCCATTCTATAAAAATTTCTGGTCTTTTCCATCTACTTTCCTGAACACGAACAATAAACGATCCCACATAACTCCTTGTCTCCATCATCTGTAAGTTTCTTGTGAAAGCATATGCTAACTGATTTTTTAAATCCATGTCTTGCCTGGCGTTTTTCATTTGGACATTATTGAAGAAGAGGCGATCATCCTGTGTAGCACCAGCTTTGCTCCCTGGCAGGAGTTAGTGTGAGAGAAGCGTGCCTCCTCTCGTCCAGGATTGGACCTACTTGAAATTGTGCTTTAGTGTTTGGCGAGGGCTGATGTTTTTTCAGGTTTGCCCCTAATCCTGGGGTGAAGGCCTTCTACAGTACTAATAGGGAGCCTGGAATGCTTGGCAAGGAGCCATTGAGATGTTTCCCTCCCAGCCTCAAGAGACTGTCAAAGCTCTGGTTCACTTCCCAACTTCTCAGCCTCCTGAACTCATGCTGCTTAGCAGCCAGCAGTAGTCTGAAGCAGAAGCAGAACACAATGTTGGCTGTCTCCATTTGGCTTCTTCTCTTGGGTATGAATCTTCCAAGATTTGGCTTCCTTGGTACACCTAAAATCTGTACTTTTGCCTCCCAGTGACTGAAACTGATGAAAACTCAGCTTCAATTTCTACTCACTTAGGATTTACTATACTTGGCCTACATCACTTCAAATGATGAAAGGCTTCAAGAGCAAAGCACTCAAGAATATTGGGCTCATTTGTATGGCTTACCTCCCCCACCACTTTCAAAGAGAGTTGTTTTATATCTTTTGAAGCAAGTCTCCTTGTTCTTGGTGATTTGGAGCATGTATTCTTTCATTACCTAATACCTTGACTTCAGCTTAATGTTTGAAAAATGTAAACAGGCTAAAAGTGAAGATTTCTTTTTTAGTAAACAAGAAAGACAATGTCAAAACCTTTAATCAAAAAGACAATGAATAAGACTGTCAGTCCATTAGGTAGCTCACCCCACTGTCAGAGTTAGTGAAAGTAGAGAGCAAAATAGAAAGGAACTACTAATGTCATGCAGGGTAAATAAACAAAAAAAAATCATTAACAAATCCAAAAGGAAATCATAACAATCAGAACAGCAAACATAAAAGGAGAGCTCTCCCTCAGAGGAGGGGGATGGGAGGGAAGGGACAAGGCGGGAGAAAGGGATGATAACCCAATCAAATGCTCTATGTTCATATACTAAATGAACAACTTTTCATTCATTTTTTCATTTTTCTCATCTTTTAAAAGGAAAGCTCTAGATGCTTCCAGAAGGGAAAGCTTTCAAGTTCTAGAGGATGGGAAAATAGTGGTTTACATCTTCACATGAATAACCACCACGTGGTAGATGACAAGGGAGCAATGTTTTTATCAATATAGAATTTTACTCCCGGGAAAACCACAGTATGAGAAATGGAACCAATATGAACATTCTCAGAAAGACTGGCTATAAAGGTTTCTGCCCACACTCTTTGAGGAAGTTGCTCAAGGATGTGCTTTAGAAAACAAGGAAGGAAAACAGAAAAGAGAAGGAAGTGAAATCCAGAAAACATCTAACCCAGGTAGGGAGAACAGTGACCACAGCAGGAAGTCCCAAAGATCTGGCCAACAGTCCTAGACAGCAATTGATCCAGACTAGAACAGGAATAAAAGCCTGGATGATTTGACAGAACAGATGAAGATAACTTTTTACAAAGACAATTCAAGATCCTAGGGGGAAAAAGGAAAAAAAAAATCCTAGGGGGAAGTGTGCTACTTAGAAAAAACATAAATAAAATATGAGCCAGGAGTTGAACAATTAATAGAGACTGATCAGGAAAAGACTGATCTACATATCAGAACTATGTCCTTTTGGTGGCATAGAGGTCTTAACATCTGACTATAGATTAGGTGGATGTGATGGTTAAGTTTTGTTGTCAACTTGATCTTTTAAATTATCTTGGGTAGGTCTCTGTGGATGTTTGCAGGAAGGCAGCCTCTCAGTAGGGGGCAGGATGTAAAGAGGCTCAAAGAAGCTAGAACTAAACATCCTTTCCTGTGTGGGTAGTGCAGGAAGGAAATTCCAGAGACTCAGGAAGCCATTAAGTCTGGGATAGGGTTGCAAGACGCCACCCTAAGCCTATATAAAGGAAAAGACATTCTCTTTTGCTCTCCTGCCTGTTTGCTGTTGTGTGTGTGGTGTTGGTGATGGGTTTTTCTCTCTGCTTGGACCTGTGAAAGAGGACCAGCCTCTTTCACGTTTATGGGACTTCCCCTGGATCTGTAGCTTGAATAAATTGTTTCCTCCCATAAACTGTGCCTTGTTTGGAGATTCATCCCAGTGGCGTGTGGCTGACTGCAACAATGGAGAATAATCTTTAGAGTTAGAATAATGTAAACACCATATATGTATCAATTTTCACAGGTGACCCAGGAAGGAATTTTTCAGGGTTTTGAAAGTGTTTCAAGATTCGATTGTGAAGGAGAGCTGATTATGAAAATTCATTCCACTGGACCTTTCAGATAAGGAATTTTATTGAGATCTATTCCAATTAGATTTCATCAAAGCTGTTTTAAAAAAGATGTGAAGTACATTTATATGTGGCTATGGATTGATATATGGATTAAAAATAAATTTTTTTAATTTTTTTTAAAAAAGAGAAAACCAGTGTGTGGCTTTTTGATACAGGTTCTTGCTAAGTTTCCCAGAAAGGGTTCCCATTCCAGCTCAGGCATAACTGAAACTCAGGATCCTCCTAAGTGTTAAGATTACAGTCATGTGCCATACCTGGACTCAAAAACTAATTTAAAAATGTTAAGTAGAAAGATAAAGAGGCCTCTGGTGAAAGAGGGAGGGAAGCTTGAATTTTCTAACTAGATTTTTCTTTGTAAATTTCACTTGTGAACAAGGTATTTTACATACATATGAAACAATTAAATTTAAAAAGCAATTCTTAAAACTCTAAAGCAAAATGAAATATATACCAATCTGGTGACATAACCATTCTAAGGGCAGAAGAAACAATGCAAACAAAAATAAATAAAGTCCACTTCCCAACAAACTCTAAACCCTATTCAATAATCATATATTATAACAGTATATTGTGACGTAAACAATTTGGTATTATTCTGGGCCTGTGGCTCTGTGCTGGGGTCCGTGAATGATGTCATTAGTGTTATTAGTAATGGGATGCCATCAGAATAGGAGAAAGCCATCTAGTTGATGGCACCAAGGAGATTTAAAACAGTCTTAGCAAGCTGAATGCGTTTGTTGACATTACAGAGACATCCTCAGCCAGGCACACTGGGTCACACCTGTAATCCTAACACTTGAGACTGAAGCAGGATTGAGAGTTTATCAGCCTGGGTTATACACTGTGACCCTTTCCCTCTTCCACATGTCTGTATCTTCCAACTTTTGTGTGTGCTGCCGAAGCAAGCACGACACCCTGTGGTTAGGAGGAACTCTAATACTCCACGGTAACAAAATACTGCTTCCCATGAACAGAGCCGCATCCTAGGGCATGGCTGTGTTCAGAGGCAGTGCAGGAAGTGACCCAGATGAGCACAAGGCAGGGAGCTCACCAACATGGCTCTTGACAAGGACAGGTTCCTGCTGGCCAAAAGAAACACCTGCACAGCAGCAAGCCTGACCAGCTGTGCAGTGTTGTACTTAGATAAGATTCAAATGTACTATCAAAAAAAAAAAAAGCAGACACATCTGAATACTGAATGAATATTTGATGAAATCAGGTAACCTTTGTTAGATTTTAGTGGAATGTTTAGTGGATTTGGAAATAGATACTGAAATGTATATGAATAAAAAGTCTAACGTCTGGGGATGGTTTTGAAGTAATAATTCACAAGTAAAGTATACAGCTGTAAATTGAAATTAACTGAAGCAAGGTAATAGCACATTATTATTCTGTATATACTTTAGTTTTTCCACAGTAAAGGGGTTTTAAAAATGTTGACACTTTAGTCCTTATTTACATGTTGTGTGAAAGATATAAATGTGTTCCTCAATGGTCAGACCAAGACAGGTCCCTAACTGCTCCAAGCTCCCTTTGTTGATACCTCCAAACGCCATGGTGCTTGGGGTACAGGTTCTCACGAGTCATCTGGAAAGGAGGAGGAAGGAGCAGAGCCTGAGGTCTAGAGACTCCTACTGTTTCTGCCAATGGGTTTGGTCACATGGGGCTGTGTCCTGCACTTATTTAGTTCTCATGACACACCATCTCTTAAGAAAGTTAGACAAATGGATTAGTTACTTTTCTCATTCTGAACCACTTGCAGAACCAAACTTCTCCAGGAGTCTTGTGTTCTTAAAATAAGGCTTGTCATCTTGTCTTCGATTCCTGGCAACTTATTTTGGCCCTGAAATGAAAACACACAGTGCCCCAGGGAGAGGATTGGGGGGCAAATGCCCACTGCCTTGGGTGACAGAAACCAATCAAGTATCTCTCACAGTTACAAAACCAAAACACATTATACCAATAAATAAGTACTTATAAAGCAGACCCCTGCAACAGTCAATGGATTTGGGGTTACTTTCCCTCTCTATAGAGAATTTTCCAGTGAGGGTTAGAAATGGTGGGCACAAGCCGGGCGTGGTGGCACTAGGAGGCAGAGGTAGGGAGATTGCTATTTGAGGCCAGCCTGAGACTACAGAGTGAGTTCTAGGTCAGACTGAGCTAGAGCAAGACCCTAGCTCAAAAAAACAAAACAGGAAAAAAAAAAAAAAAGAAATTGTGGGCAAATGACAAAATGACAGATTGCCCCTTGGTGTTCTTGACCTTGATCCTGTCCCACACCGTTGGACTTTTCCCATTATAACTGACAATTTATATGGAATAGTAAGTAGCACCTCGTCAATGTGCAGTTTCAGAACAAGCACCGTCAATGCTTCCAGGAAACGCCTTAGATATGCCAATTTTCCAGTGCCCACTCTGACGTGGATGATCACACACTCGGGGTGAGGCCCCACCAGCCACCTGCCTACCTGGGACTTTCTCCATTTTAGTAGAGCCAGAGAACAAAAGCTTTGAAGATGGGGGGAAAAATGAAAAATAATTTAAATTCCAGGTTTCTTGATGAAGATGTGACTGAAAGAAGATTAGGAACCCATCACAGTGACTATCCTACTAGAGGCATTTCTAAATATTTGTGCATGTGTGACGTGCGTATGCACACACATGAACCCATGGTGTGGTGCTCACATGTGGTGGGATGCACTTGCCTGCAGTGACCAGAGGGGGTGCTAGGTGTCCCCTTAAGCTCTTGCTCAGTTCTCTTACTGAACTTGCTTTTTCATTCTTCATCAAGCCATGGCAGTTCTCTGGTCTCTGCACCCCATGAGACTGGTGGTATGGGCATACATAGCCATGTGCAGCTGTTTAAGTGGGTCCTGGGGATCAAACTCAAGCAGGCTCTCAAACCTCCTCAGATCCTCATGCTTGCATAGAAAGTTAATTGCTGAGACATCTCTGCAATCCATAGAACTATGGGACTTTGATTCAAAAAACATGGTCCTAATAATATGAATGAATGGGGGCATATAAGAACCAGCCTATGGAGACTTGAAGACCAAGCCCCAACCCAAAGTCCTCCATCAGTAAGTTCTAGAAGGATTCCTAGCAGCTTATTTAACTTCAAGAAGCTCAGGAAAATGTAGACACTACTTGCTGAAAATTGGGTGGGGATTAACCATGATGATGTCCATAAAGTCTCTAGCAAAATGGTAGCCACTATCCACAAGTGGTCGGCAGGTACCTAAAATATGGCTAAGTACAAATTCCTAGCACAGAAAGAACGTAAATGATCCCATTTTATAAAATATACATTGCATGTTGAAGTAATAGTCTTAGTTGAGTAAATATACTATTGTTAAATGTTATATTTTATATAAGACCAATAAAAAGTTTGTATTATCAGGTTGACTTATTTGTATGTATATCTACCTTAAATTTCTCCTGCTACCTCTGAGTTACAAAAAAAAGCCCAATATTGTTGAATCCATAGGTTAAAAAGCTCCTGTCTTGCAAAGTTAACTAAAAGTTTTGAGCACATACTAGGGGCTAATTTTCTCAGTATTAAAGGTGACGGCATGAACCACGAACTGCGACAGTACCCGTAGTACTGTACATTGCCTGCCCTCTGAAGAGCATGCGCCCACAGTCATAATTAGAAAAATCTGCTTTCTATGTTGGTATTACATGCTTAATAAGGTTGAAAATTTAAAACAGACTTGGTCTGGAAACATGTCCTCATCCTCCTCCCTTTGAGGCTAGAGGGCTAAGTGTGGAAAGCTCTCCTGGCCTACAAAGACTTAAGAGCTGGCATTCGTTGCCTGTTTCCTCAGGTGAGAAGTTTGTAGCCTTCTCAACTTGAGGCTAGGTGTGTGTGGGGAGGGAGGTAGTTCCCAGGAAGCCAGCCCCATTACTGGGAAACAGAAATCAAGTTTAGCGAGCCTTCCAGAAGTCCTAAGAGAGCTGAAGGAAATGCCCACCGCTGTGTTGCTTCACCCCTTCAGTACATCCAGGAAAGCCTCTAGTCTGTTGCTTCAATCCTATTTGCTCAAGTTCATTTACAAGGAACATCTTGGAGGGTTCAGAAATATTCTCAACTACTGACCTCCTTTGTGCATACCTCGTATTGGATCGCCTCAAGGCAGGCAGTGGCTGGAGGACATCAGAGACCTCAGGCCCTCTTCTTCCCTACAAACCCCCCTCATGGGTCTTGGGCCTGACCAGCCATTAGAGCCGTCTATTTCATCCCACTGGACAACTGATTGTCCCTTTCATGCTGAGCCTGATCTAGTCCTGTGCTCTGTACCTAAACCCACTTTCCCTACATTTGAGGTCTCTACAAAGTCAACCTAGAAATGCCCAAGCTTGCCTCTTGGTCCAGTTGAGAAGGTATGTGCAAACCTTGGCTCAATGCCTGATGCACAGCACACACACAGTAAGAGACCCACTGCTATCATTTCCATTACTAAATATAAAACAGGATAGACTTACCATCTGACTATCCCGTTTATATAATTACTCCTATTACTTTTGTTACCTTCCTCTCAACCAATCTTTATTGGCACTGACTTAGGGTCCTTCCAGCTGGGCTACACTCCTATGAAGCGGTTGATGAAGGTCTAGATTTTAGTGCAAGTACATACAAATGTGACCTCACCACATTGGGACTGTTGCCCATGTTGTTGTAATTCAACCAGCTTTTCTGGCAGCCAAATGCCGCTGCAGCTCAAAAGTGTAAAACTTTGAGCTGGAGAGATGGCTCAGCAGTTAAGGTGCTTGTTTCCAATGCCTAAGGACCAGAGTTCAATTCCCCAGTAAGCCAGATGCACAAAGTGGCACATGCATCTGGAGTTGGTTTGCAGTGGCTGGAGGCCCTGGCTTGCCCATTCTCATTCTCTCTATCTCTCTGCTTGCAAATAAATAAATAAAATATTTTTTGAAAGTGTAAAACTTTGCCACATACACTGCCTTAATCTCTGGAACAGTGAGCACTATTCCAAATTACCCAGTAGGCCCCTGCTGTTTCCCCACAGGACTAATGTACCTAAGACGGCTCACCACACACAGGTTGCTCAACTTGAATGACCAAAATGCCACCAAGTTCCCAGAAGTTTATTAGCTCCCACACTTACTCAATGATGTGCTCTGCAAGGGAAGGAAGGTCAGGGGACAGTGAGTCCTTCAGAAAAGCTACCACAGAAGTGTCCTTGGTGCCAGTATTACACATAGAAGTACACAGGAAAGGATGTTTTTGCATTTATCTGTCCAGGTGAGAACAGGATCCAAGCTCTAGACAGCTAAATGCCTCGCCTCAGGCTGACATTATGAGACCTTGATTTAACCTTGGACCCAGAGCTCCAGCCTTGCTGTGGTTGTCAGAATTCCACAGTGCGCAGACATGCAAGTGCCGATTCCAGAATCTCTACCCTGGATGCGATTTTAATGAGCTTGGTTTTTGGAACCACAATTTTCAGGGAAAGGGACCATGTTTCTAGAAACTCAAGCTAAAAATGCACCTTGGAAATACACATTTCTGGAGTGGCTTTTGGGGTTACTTCCCCAGAGGGGTGACAGATTATCGCCTTTACTCGAGGGTGGGGGGCTTTGTGGGCAGTGAGTATGCTAGTCCGCACTGCAGATGAAGGAAGGTACCCGGATCCTGTTTAAGAACCAAGGTGGCCATACAAACACCTTGATAACTGATAAGTACTTCAACACAGAAAGACTAAACACCTATTTAAGTACCTAGGAGCGCAGTGAATGGTATGATCTACACAGTACCCAGGAAGCAGAACAGCAGCATGTAGGTGGTGGGGGCCTAAGATGGGGAGGTGGGTGGCAAAGGGTGTGGGGACACTTCCCTGGTAATAAAAATTATACTCTGAACAAAGGCCATTGACCTACATACTTTGAAGTGGACACACAGTGCTATGTGAATTCTAGATGAGTAAAGCAGGTTACAAACATTAACAAAGGTTTCTAAGGATTGTTTTCAGACCCATCTTCACAATTTCAAGGAAGAGGCAAGATGGCCTTGCCCCACCTTTATTCAAATCCTTCCCCAGAGTCTCTGGTGAACTGGCCAGACTTTTACACAATATACAAAATATAAATGAGGATCTTTAAAAACAAAGCTAAAAAAGTTTGAACACAAATTCAAATTCTATAGAACCAAGGAAACTAGAAGAGCTGGGAGTGGAGGCCCTGGGGAGAGGCCTGGTCTGATGTGCCAGGGAGGCCTCGCACAGGCTGGTGTGCTCTGTATCCTCCTGTGACTTGGCCTTTCACCAGCAGGCCTAAATTCTACGTGATGGTGGGACTTCCCAGGATTGTTATCAGTTTTTATTTCCCACTCATGAAGAAAACAAGAGAGGGAACTAGCTTGGTTGACAAAGTGCTGGCTTTACAAGCATGAGGACATAAATCTAATCCACAGCACCCCCATGGTGGCAACACCCTTATAACCCTAGCACGGGGGAGGGGAGACGAGAGGGTCCCTAGAGCCTGCTGTCCACTAGTCGAGTCTAATGGTGAGCTCTAGGCCACAAGACCGTGTCTTGAAAACAGGTGGAGAGCATTCCCGAGGATGGCCCCTGGGGTTGTCCTCGGCATACAAACTCCTGAACCTGCACACATGGGCAACTGTATACACACAAACATACACACTTTAAAACAGGAAATTTTGAGTCTCCATGTCTGGTCCTCGAGAAACAGCACAGGATTCAGATTTAGCATACGGATATTAAGTATGGGAAACAACCTCAAGTCATTTGCAGGCTCCAAAGAACAGTGAACTAGACAAAATTAACACGTCACGACATCGGGGAATACACAGGACATGTACAAGACGAGAGATTTCAACACAGATACAAATAAGATAAAGGAAGAAAAACCTAATATTTGAGGAAATAGTCTTTCTTGTTTAAGATGTCATAATGAATTTTTCCCACTTTCAAGTCCTTAACCAGTTTACTTTCTAAAGCACTTCATCTGTGTCTTTCCAAGTGAAGCAGGGACATGATTTTTAGGTGGTGCACAGCAGCTGGGCACCGAGTCAACTATCTCATAGAATGTGATGGCAAAACAGCTCGTCAGCAGGGAGGCAATGGGACTGTGGTTGCTTCCAGTGAGGGAACTCAACCACAGGAGGAAAGAAGACTCACCAGAACTAATCATCCAGAAGCTGCAACTAACATTAAGAAACAAACAAACAAAAAAACCAACTTACTCAATGGTCAGTGTAGGTGTTTACACAATACTTAGAGATGGCAAATCATAGAAACAGCATTTGGTAGTATGCAGAACAACAGTTAAGTTCATTATCTGATGATATAGCATGTGCAGCTCTAGAGACGCAAAGTGCTGATCCTGACAGCCTGGCCCAATTGTCAGAGGAGAAGCTCAGAAGTCAGCCACAAGTTGCCTTACTCCTTCTAATTGTGCCCAAGATGTACACCATCGGAGAAGGGTTCTTTAATGTCCTACAGGTCTCACAAATGCTATTTTACATTTTGATCCAACTCAGACTTGCCAAAATCAACTTTTTTCTCCCTTTATTCTACTTTTGCCTCAGACATGTGGTGATAGAAATCTCTTCACCAATTTTCTTTTTCTTTTCTTTTCTTTTTTTTTGGTTTTTCGAGGTAGGGTCTCACTCTAGTCCAGGCTGACCTGAAATTCACTTTGTAGTCTCAGGGTGGCCTTGAACTCATGGTGATCCTCCTACCTCTGCCTCCTGAGTGCTGGGATTAAAGGCATGCGCCACCACGCCCGGCTTCTTCACCTATTTTCAAGACCACTGTGGAAACACCTGCTACTTGTAGGCATCCTTGGGCAAGTCCCCCTGGATGGTGACATATAGGAGCCCAGTCAGGCCTAGGAGCTATAGGGGGAGGGGCAGGCATTAAGAAAAGGTTCTCACATGAAGGACATGTCTGAAGGGTCAGAACATACTCGAAACTTACGTCACATAAAACAGTATTATTTTTACTTTAGGAAAAATGTTGGAATGAAAACAATAGTTATTTTCATAATACACAGTAGGAAAGTTAGCACCACAAAAGGAGGAAAATTTCAAGTGTGTACTTGTTGCCAGTCTGCACTGTAGCTTTATGATCAGTAATTTAATGTATTTTTCATTTGTATTATTACTTAGAAAATTTATAATTGGCAAAATTAGGGATTATAAATCACAAGTAGAATGAAAACTTAAATAACCCATACAAATCATTAAAAAAACATAAATACGTAATGCACATTCATGCAACAAAACCATTTTTCTCACGTAACATGTACAAACTAATAAACAGCACTCAACACAAAAGGGGATATTTTGGTTCCAATACAGAAAAGCATTAAAGCTCGGGCACACCAGGACTACTTTACTGTGAAGAGCGCTCCTGCAGCAGGGTTTCCACACACTGACTGTTCTCTTGCAGTTTGGGCTTCCATGGAGACATCACTACAGTTTAGAAGTGGGCAACAAAAAACAAAAAAATCAGTCCCACTCGAAAAGGATACTAAATCTTAGCAGCTCAGTTTTTTTTCTGGGGAAATCTTTCCACCTCAACTTGGCTTAAAAGGAGGTGAGGCTGAGAATAAAAAGAAAAGATGGCCAAGAAGAGCAGATGCCAGAAAGCCACCCGGAAGGACGAACAGCAATCGAGTCACTTGTGGTCGACGCTGGAAGAGGCACAGCTCTGGTGGGGCTCAAACCCCTCCCGCACTCATAATTCTAACGCATGCTTGTATTATTTGCAACCTTTCATTTATGTTAGAGACACAGAACTTCCAGACTGTGGGGACTGGGCTGTGGCAGCGTGCCCGGTGACAAGCCAGGTCTAGATAGCAGCCTCCTTGTTACTGATGCTTCCTGCCATCAGTGGTTTGCTGTTTCTCCAAAGCCAAATGCTCACCTTTCAAGTTCTCCAAATAAAGCCAGGGAAGAGGCCACAGCCACCTGGCAGTCTGCTTGCTTGCACCCTACATCTGCTGAAGAACCCAAGTGGGAACGGGAGACTGGCAGAAGTCCTCCACTGGTAGAATCTGGCCTAGCTTAGTGCCTTTCACAGTGGATCCTCAGTTCCCTCTCTAGGTCAACCACAGACTAGAGAAGCAAAGAACCAGCTCTTTCTCTTTCAGGCACCAGTACTACCCCAAAGCCACGTCTACCTCCTTTCCCCCCAAAAGGATTTCTCTGCTTCTTCTGTCTTTGTGACTCAGCACCGCTCCTTCGCTGAGCCACAGGCATCCTTCCAGCAAAGTAGTGATGACCATGAAACAAATTATTACAAGACATTTATTACAAATGTCACCAACGTGTTCATAAAGTAAAATTAGTTTAAAAAACAGAGAACAAGAGAGCGAGTGAGAAAACAAGAAAAGCCAGGGCGTTGATATTACACTTTAACACAGGAAGATGTCATCTTTATGAATAAGTAGAATTAACTACATTCTTAAAATAGTTTTAGTGCATTGCATTTTTAGAAAAGGGACATACCCTCACCCCCAGGAAAAGGTTCCTGCAACACTGAACACTTTGTGTGACTATCCAAGCACGACCACCTGTCTGCTACCAAACCTCAATTGAGAACAGTGAGATCTCACGTGTCATAGACGACAGCTGTCCATCAACCACTAACATGGAATCTGATGAAAATGAAGCATTCAGCTTTCTGAACTTTGAGAAAGCAGACTGCATCAGCCATGAGGCCATTTCCCACCTTCTGAGACAGTTTTTCTTGTACCTGCTTAGACTTTTGACAGAATAACAGTCAAACTTCAATCAGATAATTTTGGTATTAAGATTAAATTAAACATTAATGTTTTCTTCCCAAACCATAAACTAAATCACCTCTCAATGCATTAAAAACAATGAGGTAGGCAAAAAAAAAAATAAACATGAAGGTTGAATTTTTTTCTTCTGCACGTGCAGACTGTTTTGTAAAACTGTTGCTGCACTTCTAGGTTTAAACAAAAATTAAACCTTTCACTGAGGCAGTGCTAATACTGTCACACAACAAAGTTCTGGCCATTATACAAAATGCACACATTTTCTTTTTCTTTTTTTCTATTTTTTTTTTTAGAACCATCTGCACATGATTTAGGCAAAACTTGGTACACAGAAAATGACTGAGTTCTTGGCCAGGGCACCCCACCCCCCTTCCAAAAAAAATTCAAAGAAACCAAATGGGACCCCTTAACCCACCCACCTGAAGCCCCACCCACAAAAAGTTATCCTAGTAACTGTGTCTTTCACATTTTATAAATATTAACTTCTTAAACCTGCACCTTCTTCTTTGTCCACATATGGTCACATTACAAAAAAAGTGTCAATTAAATACATTGTTAATGTTACTATATTAAATCTGCTCTGTTTCAGCCAACTGCTCCTTAACCACCACTTGTAACCTCCTTGTGCCCACTGCCAACAAGATGGGTTGGCATGTTGATCTCGGTCACCTTCAGACAGCCATGGGACAGTCGTTTAGAGACAGGAGTTCTGGAGCTTTAGGAAAGGCGTTCTCTCGGGTCTGACGCTCATCGCAAACACTTGCAGCACCGATGGTAGGAGTCTGAACAGCACCAGCTGCGAGGCAGCCTTGATTTATTTTTAAGTATGGAAAAGAGAACGGGAATAAATTGGCAAAGAAGCAGGAAGGGCGAGAGGACCTAATGTGAGGCCCGCACACAGCTGTCCTGGCTGCACGCTGCAGCTCTCAGCTCCAGTTGAAAGGAATTCCGAGTTCTCAGGGTCTCGGCGACTCTGGAGGTCAGTGATCCCAGCTCACACTGCCTCTACCAGCTCAGGAGAGAAGTCCTGCCTAAGGTCATGAAATAAACCTGACTGCTGCCACCAGAGCGAACGGAGGCGAAGAACACCTGCAGAAGCAGCAGAAAAGAGGGTGTGGTTAGCAGGCCCTTTGGCACCTTCATGCCTAAAGTTCCTTGATTTATTTCAGAAGCTATCAATTCATGACCAGTCTATGGAAAATAAACCACTCTGAAAGGCAGCAGTAACCGCAAAGACGCCCAAAAGAAGTATTACCTTATCATTGCGTTCACATAGGAATTTTAGTCTTTGGGCCCTTTTGTGCATAAAGACACCATCCAAGTGACCAGTTTCCACAGATCGGATCTCTATGGCCTTCTCTCCCCAGCCCATTGTCTGGTTGGATCGGATATATGCTTTTAAGAAGGGGGGGGGAGATGACAAAACAAACAAACACCAAAGCATTAAAGATAAGAAACCAGCTTTGAGAAGATATTTCTTCTACATACAAGCATCACCTAGTCTGCAGCATGTGAGGATTTTTGTTTCTGAGGAGTTCTGTCTTGAGGCTGGATGTAGTTCAATGATGGAAAGTTGGCCATAAGGCCCAGAGTTTAATTCACAGCACTGAAAACACAAAGCTGTGCCATTCTAACTGCCTTGTCTACCCTGGAAGTAGTCACTTCAATGTCGGAATGGACTAATCTTCCTTTAAAGTGCAGAGTTAATGTACATGTTTTCATCAATCCAACCAAGTAAGAAGGTAGTGAAAGGAAGGAAGGGAGTTAAACAAAGAGGAACCATTCGGGGATAAAAATCACAACACCATGGAGAAACTAAGTCCAGCATTTATTCCTGAATACAAACCAGAGGCGACCTCAGAGCCTGTGTCTAGCTGTGACTCTATGACTCACAAGATCCATGTCTCTGACTCTCAGGTAAAAAGAAAAAAAAAATGCCCTATTTTATCTAAATACCTTATGGATTAAATGAGAGACAATGATAGAAATTTTAAAAAGTATACAATTACTTGGGTTTTGTTAAAAAATAGACCTATCACGTTTCCATTGTACATAATCTAACTCTCCACCATCTATTGCTAACCGTTCTGCAAAATGGCCGAAGGGGTTGAACAACGTGCACAGTTAGTAGGGCAAACAGCTGTGGTCTTAGAAAGGGCTCCACTTTCACAAATGCTTCCTGGTGCTACGTACCTACAGACGTTGGCATCTCACCCCACTGCAGAACCACATCCTTGGTGATCCTTCCATAGGTGTTCACGTACACACCCTCATCTTCGTAACACACCAGAAGCTCCATCCCGTCCGTGTTGGGGAGGATAATGATCGCATGGGGTTTGATGCTACATTGAATCTAGACAAGAACAGAATATAGGGAAGCATGTCTGTGGCTACTTCCATGGAAGTGCTCAGGATGACACATACCATAAACAGGTAATATTCTAGGAAAGCCCGTGCTATATAGAGAGCCCAAAGTCAACCATTTACAGGCCACGCATTTCACTGTCTCTCATTATTTCTGGGCTGCTGGATATAACTGGATGGCAGACTCTCTTTGGCAAACACTCCCAACCCCGGGCTTCTCTGGCCTGATAGCAACTTTCCCAAATCCATCCCAGGTTAGTCAAAGCGAGTGCTAAGAGTCTTGAGGAGGGCTTCACAGAAAAGCAGATTTCCCCTGTCAAAAATATGGAGCTACTGAAAATGATACTTCATTTCAATACTCACCCCCACACCATGAGGAATGAGGGAACCCTGCTTGTGTTAGTGCACTAAGCAGAGTAAGGGAAAAGGTCAAAACAAAGTGAAGCCAGTCAACCAACCATAGAGTGTGGGTTCTTTCTTACGTGTGTTGGTAGATAAATGTCATAGACTGAGCCTGAATCCACATCAACAGCATGAAAACCAGCACAGGATCCATAGATCACTTTTAACCTCTGGCCTTCCTCAACAGTGAGATCCACCAGTAATGGCTTATGTACTAATTCTCCAAATGACTACAAAGAAACAAGACAGAAACAGTAAGACCAAACAGAGTTTATTCAGCAGATCAGACAGAGAAGCTAGACCTAAGGTACTTAAGTACTTATTCAGTTTCAAAGTAAGTTTTTATCATGACTGTGTGTTAATTATCTTCTGGAAGAACCCTATTACCTAGCCCAAGAATTCTGGCATCACTTACTAGCTTGTCTGTCTTGATTAAAAACACCTGGAAGCCAGACCCCTATAGTCCCAGCACTCAAGAGGCTGAGATGGGAGGACTGCTGGAGATCCAGGTCTCAAAAACAAACGAGAAATCTACACGTAAAACCAATAAGTCCTTGCTGCCGCACAGTATGTGAATGTTCAGGTGCAGCAGTGGTAAGGAGCAGCTGTGGGAGTCACAGGCTGAAAATCTCACGGCATTACTGCAGTAGTCATATGGCAGCTGTAGACTCTGCTTTTCTGACTAGACAGATAGGGAATGGCATGTACCACGCCCCATGCTGGATAGCCTCAGTATTTCATTAATGTCAGTAGTCACAGCTCACAGGTCTGGGATGATGAAACAAACATAAGCAACTACTACATTATCTGATACATAAAAAATATTAAGACCCAGTTGCAGGAGTACAATGTAATTTTATAAAGAATTATTTTTATTCAATAATACTAGGAATTATCAGAAATGATAAACCCATTTTTCTGCTCTACTAAAGAGTCAAGCAATAAGCAATTCCCCCAAATGCCAAGTTTACAAATTTACCCTTCCAATAAAATAAATCTTAATTATTTTAAATAGCATCATTTTGGATTAGAGTTTTAGTTTATTTCCCTCCACTGACATGCCCCTCCCGGGTTTTATTTCAAATATTAGGATAGAAATGATAATTATTTCTATCTAATGCCAGAGCAATATCAATTTTAATTAAGAACATCACAAACTTGTATTTAGCATAAACTCTAAAGTAAATTATAAAATAAGAATATACATGGAAAACGACTAATAATTTTCTACAGTTTTTTAGGAGGGCTGAGGAGGGCGCTTACAGACCACTAGGCTGACTAGATTACCTCTTCAGAACTCTAAGTGGCAGAGGTAAATACACGAGAATGCATGAACACACCATCAAAAACAGTCGTAAGTTTACAACAAAATGCTCATTCATTTACTTTTCCAAACTCTACAAGAAAATGGCATAATTATCTTATTTTAAACACAGCATAAAATTTTAAATTTACATTAAACTGACATATATATACACATATATATGTATGTATATATATATATCTTAACTTCCTTCTTTCGTGTAAGGTATATTGCTTATGTTAAGAATCTCTGTAATTTATTTCTTTTTGCTTAGGGTTTTTTGAAACAGAGTCTTGCTACGTATTGAAGGCTGTCTTCAAAGTCACAAGGACCCTCCGGCCTCAGACTCCAAGGGTTGATCTTATAGGAAGGCACCACTACACTGAGTTCACAGCAAGTGCCTATTGCTGAGCCCTTTATGAAGGTCTGCTTTGGAGTGGAGGGTGAGGGGGAACTTAGGAAATAGAAGCTTATTACATTATGTTAAAAATGGTCTATTCTAACCCAAAGTTATGTGTTATCTCAACACATAGCTTTGTATTGTCAAAACATTTTTAAACCTGATTCCAAAGCTTTGGTGATGCACTTGTTTTACCTTAAAGGCCATAAATTTGTGATATGGCTTGGGTGCCCATGCATAGACTTCCACAGAACTCTTCAAGGCTATTACCAGAAATTTGATTCTTTCATATTTTACTGAAAAACAAATAAACATTAAAAACATGTGACACACCTGTCAATATCAACATGAAATGCCAAATTAGTTTAGTTGCTTTCTGCAAACGTTATAAATATACCTTCTGTTGACTCATCCAACCAAGGATAAGGGGGTGACCACACACTTCCCTTTTCTATCTTTTCAGCATATAATTCATGTTTTCTGATTTTTAAAAAAATGTTTAATTATTTATGAAGGAGAGGGAAGGAAGGGGGAGGGAAAGAAGGAAGGAGAGGAGGGGAGGGAGGGAGAGAGAGAGAAGAGAGAGAGGAGAGAGAGGAGAGAGAGAAGAGAGAGAGGGGAGAGAGAGAGGAGGGAGAGAGAGAGAAAGGGAGAGAGAGAGAGAGAGAGAGAGAGAGAGAGAGAGAATATGCCAGGGCCACTTAGTGCATCTGGCTTACATAAGTACTAGGAAATCAAACCTGGGACATTAGGCTTTGCAGGCAAGCACCTTATCTACTGAGCCATCTCTCTCTATCCCTTTTCTGATTTTTAACAGTATGTTGCATTCATTTCCAAACACCGGGTACAATCAATGAGTAAGTACCCTAATATTCCTAACATGTTAGATTTTCAAGCATTTTATTATCAAGACAATGCTAGGCATGTCATCTTAAAGTCTTGAGGCCTTAACTATCACTTCAACATGATAATATAATTAGCCAAGAAAAAGTCTTGAATCATATAGAAAGAGGTCAACGTCTTTTGTGCAGCTTTCTCCAGGTTTCACATGGAACTCACAGACAGAAGACTATGGAAGGTTATGTCAAAACACTCCTGAGTCCTGGAATTCTACCAACAGACTCAAGTTTCTGTGCACAATATCAAGTAGCACTCCAAACCAATGCTCCTGATCTACAGTGATAAGAGATTTCTGGGATTCTTCTTAAAGTCCTGCTCTAAAAGAGAAGTACTGAACCTCTTTGAACCTTAAACAACTCTTGCCTCCTTTTCCATAGCCATTCTAGCTCATTCACATGGCCCTGACCATGGGTGACATTTTCTATGCTGTGCATGTCTGTCCATTTCTACATCTGCTTCTTACTATCATCCTGAATTGTTAGCTTGCTACCTCTCATACACTCCACATACAGTCAACTGTTCAATAAATCATTAAGTTACAATGGATTTTAAGAGGCGGTGCATACTAGTACCATTTAATTGAATTTTATGAAACGATGAAAATGCTTTATATTTACATGGCTAGTACCACGGCTGTTATACATGTGTGGCTATTGAGCATTCAGAATGACTAGAGTCGATGAGGAACAAAATTTTGAGAGTAACTAACTTTAATTAATTTAAATAGACTTCAGTGCTTTCTCTGCCCTACTCTTGATGGAAACTCAGAATCACCCCAAATAATGAGATGACTTCTGTAATAATTACTAACCAATGAGCTGGGGCCATAGACAGACTACATAAATTAGAGGTCCGTGTCAAGGACAATGAGGGCAGAAGTATATACTTTAATAAACAAAGACATATGCAAACAGAAATCAACATTCAACAGATCTTTAACCTTAATCAGCTTTAGGTATATAGGTTAACTTTCTGTGTCCAAGTCTATAAAAATATACCATCATTTCCTTAAAAGTTTAATTTGGCTATGATCATTCTTTTCCATTATTAAACTGCTAACTGGCAGTTTAATTTTTTTTTTTCACTTGTCACAAATGAAAATCTTTCCTTGGCTTTGTGAGACTTTACTTTGTAAGAATCATTGTACGTATTCCAAAAGGAGGGAGGAAAACACCAACGACAAAACAGTGGCCACGAAACAGCCACAGGCCAGTAAGCCTCACACGGTTACTAGTGAAGAGTAGTGTCTCTGCTCTGCACAGTGTGCCTAACTAAAAACAAGCTTTTAGAGGATACCCTGGCATCCTCTAAATAAAGTGAACCTGGAGGTTAAAGGAAGACACCAAGTCAGGTCTTTCTTAAAGAAGTTACTCGGAGCTACCTCTTACAGAGGAGAACGTGGACTGTCAAAAAGAGGGCGAAAGACTCTTTCACAGATGAAAGATGTGAGGAACAGTGAGGACAGTGCAAACTCTGTGATCTGCTGATCAGTACACAACATGGTAAGAACACATCTAGATGAGACTTGAAGATTAGAACGAACTTTAGAAACAGAAGCCAAAAAGGAGCCACATGTTTCAGAACAAGGTTATTATGACAAATCTCAAAGAGAATAATAATTTTAAACAACCCTACTTAAACTCTAAAAATAAAGCACTTAAGATTCTCCTAGAACTCACCAACTTTATAATGGACACATCCTTCCAAATCCCCTACAGTTGTCCAGCCTTGCTTCTTCTCAACTTCTGGATCATTATGAAGTATTTTATTTCTTAACCAGGACAAATAATAAACACGTAACTTATCCTTCTTGCCTAGCAAAATAAATATAAATAAATATTTTACACATGTAGTCAAAAGTAGGTGTCATCATTAACAGCAACAGTATTCAAAAGAAACTTCCATAAACTAAAAAACACTATTTCTCCTACAGGAATTATTTAGTATCAGTTTTATCAGAAATTCAATGGACTTTCAAAACCTCTACAGAATTATCAATCATACAGGTATGACTAGAAGGAAGGGTTTTGAAACAATAGCAAACTCCCATTTAAATCAGATCAAAGGGTTTGAAACAAGAACTCACACTTAAATAGTGATCAATAATAGTAATAATGTGATAATGTGAAATATATATTGACCATTTTCTGGCATAGTCCTAATTCCTTACAATCTTCAAATATAGGCATCATCTTGTATCCTGGTGAGTGGCAGACTCTATGTAGCTCAGGATGGGAGGGAGTCACCAGAAAGACCAAGGCAGAATCAGACTACTGGGACATTCAGCACCACCTCCAGTCTCCAAGTGGGGGAAGGGGCTGAGGCTTAAGTCTAACATCATTGGTCCATGATTTAGTCGATCATGTCTATGGAATGAAGCCTTCAGAAATAACCAGAAAGACAGAGTTCAGATGAACTTCCAGACAGGTGAACATGTGAAAGTTCCTTGAGAGAATCCACCTGGGAAAGGGCATGTAAACTTCTTAAATTAATAAACAACTAGATTACAGTGAGACAAAAGTCAATCACTTTCTTATAGAGCAACAGAAAATTAGAATTTGAAATTTAAAACCTCATTTATCTTAGCTCTAGAGAAGAACTACAAAAATTCTGCTGAAAGGTAACAAAGAACTAAATAAAAGATATTCTGTGTTTCTGGATAGAAAAACAACCCTGTCAGTTTGACTCAACTTGATCTTCAAGTTAACACACTATTTTGTGTGTATCAATAAAATGTTAAAGCTTATATGCAGAAGCAGAAGACATGATATGGTGAGCAAAACACTGAAAAAGAACAAAATTAAAAGTCTGGACAGTTCTTGACTACAAGATTTACTTTACTTTTTTTTTTTTTTTTGAGAAATCTCCACACTGATTTCCATAATGACTGCAACAATTTACACTCTAACAAACAAAATGTTCAGTGCTGAGAGACTTTCTATCACATCTTCCAAGGCTCAGGGAACATTCATTACAGAAGAGGGGGAAGAATGAATGAGAGTGAAAGGATGGGGAGGGGTACTTTGGAATGCTGTCTTCTGGATATGAAGTGGCCATTGCATTCATGACCTCACAGCAGCTAACACTGCCTGCAGAGTATCAGCCCGCTCCCCAGATGACAGGGGAAGGAGGGACAGCACATCTACAGAGGAAAGGGCCAACTTGGAAAGGAGGGGTCATAGGGGACAAAAGGAGATTGTGATCAAAATACATTATGTTCACGTATGAAAATAGTAAAAAAAAAAAAAAGTTACTATTCATACATTACAAAAACCAAGCCATTAGCTAAAGAACGGATAAGTAGATTGATGGAAAAGGGGAGAGTTGATGAGCAAACACAGAGCAGGCACACTCAAGAAGAGCTCCTATTTTAACACAAGCTGGAGGAACAATCAGGTGCCCACATGGAAATGGATATAAATCTAAATGAAAACTTGCTTACAAAAATCCATTAAAAATAAGATATGAACCTAAACGTGAAATTCAAAGCTATCAAGTTCCTAAAAGAAAGTGTAGAAAATATTCTACATGGATCTTACATTTGATAATGACTTTTTGGGAAAAACACCAAAAGCACAATCCATTAAGAAAATTATCAGTAAATTTTTACTTAATTAAAATTTAAAATATCAGGGCTTGTAAGATGGTTCAGTCAGTTGACCTGAGTTCAGATCTCAGCACAAACAAAACAAAGCAAAGCAAAACAAACAAACAAACAAAAAAACCTCACATAGCAACACATGACTGTGATCCAAATGTAGGGAGGCTGAACCAAGAAGCTTGCTGGGGGTTGGCTGACCAGCAAGTCTAGCTGAATCTGTCAGTTTCTTATTCAATGAAAGACTGTCTCAAAATTTAGGGGGAAGAACTATTGAGGAAGGCACGCTATGTTGATCTTTGGCCGAGGGGGAGGGTGGGAGGAAGGGAAGGAGGGAGACAGGGAGAGGGAGTAGGAGAGGGAGAGAGAGAAACAGAGACAGAGACAGAGACAAAGAAAGAAAGATAAAATATTTGTTCTTCAAAAGAGAACAGATTAAACCAGGAAAGGTATTTTCAAAAATCATGTAATAAGAGCTGTCTATTCAAAATATTTAAAGAATCCTTAAAATTCAACAAGAGAAAAACAAGCAACCCAATGACAGATGTGCTACAGATACCAAATAAGTATATTAAAAGATAATCAATGTTAAATATCATCCAAATTAAAACATCAAAATAGCACTACACTAACCTATCAGGATAGCTAAAATCCAGAACAGTGACAGTATTAACAGGAATTGGAGCAATAGAAAGCTTTGGCTGTGGGGTCCAAAATGATGTAGCCACTTCGGATGATGAATTTAGCAAAGTTAAACACAGTCTGACCAAGTGTTCCTTTAAGTTGTGTTGCCGGGTTTTTACCTACATGTCTATATAGCAGCTTTATTTAAATATCAAACCCTTAAGCAATCAAGATGTCTTCCAATAATTGAATGGATAAACTTACATAGTCATATAATAGAATATTAGTTAGCAATGTAAAAATGAGATAGCAATTCACAAAAGGCTTAAACATTAAATCTGTAACACCAAAAAAGTCAGTCTACATATTGTATGACCCATATATAGTCATACAAGACTATATACTGTGTAAACCCTCTTATATGTGATTCTAGAATAGAAAGAGTCACTGAGAGAACTGGCCCCTTGTTACCAGGGCCCTGGAAGAAGTATGAATAGGGATGTTTAGGGCACTGAAACTAGTTTAAATAATAAAATAATGGCAGATATGTCATTATATATTTTCAAAATCAAACGAATGCACTATAATGTAAATCCTTGCATAAACTATATACTTTAATTAACAAAATAAGTTATTATTAACAAATAATAAAGTTATACAACAGCATTACAATAAGCTGTTAACAGGGGCAATTGATCATATGCTAATCTTCTCACATTACATAAATTCACAATATGTTTCTTACTTAGCCAGTAATCAGAAAATGAGCTAACTGAAGTTCAGAATGTGAAACAAGAGTTTTCAAACAGTTTCAAGGACTCTCTTTACGAAGCACTTACCAGATATTGTCACCAGGACATTTAAGCCCTCAAGCACATCCATTTGCTGAAAGCGTCTTCGGTTGATCAAAGGATATACCTTCCCTTGGCCACTTCTATCCAAAAGCATCAGGCCACTCTCTGTGCCCACTAACAAATTCACTCCTGTTACAAGGACACAGAGAAATCTTTATTATATGCTGTGCTTATAGATAGCAGGGCTGTAAGCAAAGGATAGTAATCCCTACTTGAAAGGGGGGATAGTTTCCTTATTTTACTGAGAAAAAGTTTGGAATAATCAAAGGTTAAATCCACCAAACCTGTAATGGTGTTCTATATATGTAAGTAGAACATATCATCTCTTTGCCTTTTTCCAATTTTTCCTCAGTCCCCCTTAGAGTGTTTTGAGGTCACTATTTCTGTTTTATATATCCTAAAAGTAATTGGCCACATTAGACACTTAAAAAATTACTTGATACTGCATTTTTTTTGGCAGAGATCTAGAATGATTTGTAGACAAAGCCTCAACTCCTCAACTCCTTACCCAGCTTATGAGCTGGTTTTGACACTCAGACACCACTACCTCTGGAAACCATTACACCTCAGTTCTTGGCTCTCCTTTTCTTTGGAATATTAAAATACTGTTACTTCCTATGCGACTCACCTTAACTCTCTGACTATGCACTATCCTGGTTTTCCTATTCTACAATGGACAATCTGTGTCGACCTCTGCTTCTCACACAGATATTTTTGATAAGCTTTTTTGGTTTTGTTTTACTTTTCCTCAAAGTAGGGTCTCACTCAGTAGTCCCAGACTGGCCTCAAAAATTACAGTGATCCTCCTACTTCTGTCTCTTGAGTGCTGTGACTAAAGACAAGAGCCACCATGCCGAGCCCATTAGCTCTTGAGTAACTGGACCTCTTGCTGTAAATACACTGATTTTCTCCAACACTTGCTTTTTTAGCCTGGAACCTTTGTTGTCCAAACTATCTTTGTAACACGTAGCACTGATTATCTTGTAACCCCCAGGGAGCTGGACATCAATGTTTGTGCTGATTTCCTAAACCGAGTATAAATTTCACATAAGTTCTAGGGGCACTTTGAATTCTTGCTAAGTGTCACTTGATAAAATTCCCCCGCTGAAACTATATTTGGCACATTATACCCTTGCATTATACCCATACATAGTCATACAAGACTATATACTGTGTAAACCCTCTTATATGTGATTCTAGAATAGAGTCACTGAGAGAACAAATCAATGTAATATGTATACTATAGTATAAATAAAAGTAGATGTACCTGGTTATGATGCTGTGCCTGGTACACACTATATGATGGCCATGACCTTCCAAATAGATACTCTAATTTTTACTTAAATGATTTTTCTTAAGTTTTTACTGAAAGATCATGTGGGCTTTAAAACAACCTTTTTGTCATGACAAAGACAGAAATCCATACCTCAAGTGAAAGCATGTGTGTCTGCAATACATATGGTTTCTTCTAAAAACTTTAGGAACCAGATAAGAATAAAGTCAAGAGCACACTAAAGTGAAGAAGGTGAAAGAGAGGAAAGGCCCACACCCACTTCTTCAACAATAGGAGCTAGAAACACTTGAAGGTTCCAAACTGACGCTGCGTCCTCGTACAGCAGGACAGAGGGAGGCTGGAGCACAAGAGGGGAGAAAACTATCACTTCAGGGTAGTGTGGCCACTGACCTCAAGGTGTAAGACTGCTGGGAGTGCATTCAACCCATTTATATGCACAACACCAAGGGACTAAGAGACTTCTGGGCAGAAGCTGTCTCCTTATTAAAATGCTGTCAGCTGCAGGGGTCAAGGTGCTGATGAACAAAATGTGCCACCAGAAAACGGGTAACAGAAAGCGCAGGATGAAAGCTTGCAGAAAGGCCAATTTCCAAATTTGAAAAGTTAGCGTGTGGAAACCCCCCAATATGCTAGTACAGCATCTCCAATGCTAAGGATACTTCCTTGTACACACAGACCAATGAGATTAGCAGTTCCACCTGCAGACTGCTTATAAAAGGCTCATTTGGAAGTTATGCAAAGTCACAGAAAACAAGCAAAAAAGGGTGAATTAAAGCACTTAAAGTCAACAGAATAACCTCTTCGTATTGCTGTCAATATGGACCAAATGCCCTCTTATCCTCTTACTGTTCCCTCTTTACGTGAAGAAGGGAGGACTCGTCACTTCTTCAAGAAGCAACTGCTGAAATGGCTGTGGAGCACATGAGTTCACTGTTCCCTCAGCACACATGCAGCAACAGCCAAAGATACAGAACAAGATTCACAAGTCCCCAGGCCTTCAAAAACTCCTCACACTATTCAAAGGAGCCATTCTCTGATGCTGACAGACTATGAATAAAGAGTAAGGTAACAGTAAGACACCTACCCCACAAGGCAGCACACAGAATCTCTGAGTTAAACCTCTTCTTGTATTTACGAATTTCAGGGGTGTCACTCTGTGGTCTAGTGTTGGTGGGGTTCACATTGACCACTGAGCCCTTCCGGGTAGGATCTTGCCGTATGGCTTCTGGTCGTATTCCATCACAGGAAAATCCCACTGAAACATATTATGTTTGAAATTATTTTCTGCACGCACCCCACAACTACTTCCCACCTTCACTATACCTCAAATAGTCATATGCTACAACTGACAACTCTATAAATCAATTATAAGGCTTATTACAAATAAGGAAAAGCAGGTGAAGTGGGAGGGTGCCTGTGAGTGAGTACCCATCATGCTCCCACCTATGAAAGGGGACCAGGTCCTGTTTGCCAGTTGCTTTCTTACTGCTGTTGTACTTACCCACAGAAGTAACTGTTGTCCCACTAGATGGAGAAATCTGTAGTAATCTGGGGTCTATAAAAGGTGTAAAGGAGGAGGAAGATTTGTGTTTCTGGAGTGTGCTACTAGCGGACTGAGTCTGTAATGTAAATTTCAGTTTATTAATACAAATGGCATTTAAAAGGCAAACATTAGACATCGTTCAATGCTTTTCTCCCTGCACTATTTCCCAACCCAAACTCTCTACCTGCACCATTTCCCAAAAGCACTGCAGGGAACCTCCATGGGGGCCAGCGCAACCCCGGGGTGGGCTGTTTCAGCTGCAGCCAGTGGAGGAGCCACATGCGAGTCAAGAGTCGTGCAGATCTAGGGAGGTGATGCTGCCAACTACCAACGCAATCTCACTACAGGATCCTAGCTGTTGTGGTGTTTTTTTTTTAAATTAAATAATTATAATGTAAACTCCGAAAGGAGGAATGAAATGTTTTAATCTCAATTCATTATGTTCTGAATTTACTCTCCTGCCCCCAAAAGTCCAACTAATTAATCTATGCTGGAATACTGGCAAACCTTTACTGTATTTTAAATTGAATCTCTTGCAAGAAAGCTACAGAAGCTTTGGCTATCACTGTTGTAAACTGCACCACCATTAAATCCACACCAAAGAGGAGCTCATTAGTGAAAGGTGCAAATGACAATAAGGCATATATTTTTGAACTTTCGGAGCACTGTAGTGTTTTGGTTAATAATGTAACTTAAGACAAAAAAACACAAAGAAAGTGAAACAAATTGTTAAGTGGAAATGTAATGATGATTAAAAAAAACTTGCCTGTTTAGTGAGTTAACAGTTATAGTAAAATATAGTCAAATGGAGCAAGTGTGAGATATAAATACAAGGAGGAATGTGAGTATTTGGAGGAATATAGATCTCTCAGGAGAAGAAAAGAGCATATCTGATCAAATGTCTTTGTCCTATTTCATTTGCTCTATGGGCACCTGAAATCCAGCGAGTCCTATTGTACTGCAGCCCCGGCTGTCTATGCTTCCCATTGGACACAACTGCCGCTTCACCAGCTTCCCTCCCTGCCCTATCTATCTATCTATCTATCTATCTATCTATCTATCTATCTATCTATCTATCTATTTGTGGGCAACCCAGTCCATAGCTAACCTGATGCCAAATTTGCCCAGGAAGCAGTGGACTGGCACCTGCTCCTCAGGAGGGAATGTTCCTGATTCTTTCTAACAGTATAAGCAAAACAGGAGATGCAGTCAAGTGTTACAAGGAGAAGCCTTCCTGAAGCTACATGTCAGTTTCAACCCTCACAACTATTAGATAATGGACTTAAACCCAACCTCCTGTGAAGTCAAATCACTGGCTTAAGGACAGGATGTTCAAGGTGGGCTCTGCCACTGCTCTTGGGCATGTCCCCCGTTCAAAGAGCAAAGCACCCGCCAATGACCCAGACTGAGCAGCACAGCCACACTACGAGCACACAGGATTTCCATGCAAAATCTTCCATTAAAAGCAACTCCGAACTTTGTCTCTGTTTAGCTTCTTAACTTTCTAGATTTACCCCAAAAGCATTTGAGTAACTATCAATTTCAAGGCAAGAAATTCCTTTTAGAGGATTGGTGAAAACAAGAGCAACCAAACCAACAGTCCCCCCTCCCAGAAGAAAAAAATGAGAAATCAATCCAGGCCTGTCTGCAGGAGATTCCCATAAAAAGACAAGTGTGTAAATGTTATGCCGAGTTTGTGCAACCAAATTTTCCTATACATTATTTAACTGGACAAAAAGAATGAAAGGCAGATTCCACAAGACTACAAGAGTTTCATGCCAAATATATAATAGATCTGAAAATACAGCAATCATTTTATTTTTATTAAAAAATGTAAACAGAAGAAAGCCATGCAACTACACTTATCTAAAGAAAGTAAACAGTGAACTGGCAAGTTTGGAGGGAAATCCATCTAAGGTTAAGGGGTTTGTATGCAGATCTGAAACATGTTACTTTGGGTTGGGAAGGAGAGCAGGTGGCAGAAGAAAGCAGAGGGAGGGAAGGGGAGAGGGTGTTGGGAAGGGTTCTTTTGCACACTAGCTCCTAGGCAATGTTGATCTAACCCCAGGAAAGCAGCCAGCTTGGTGAGACATACCTCATTAGCAGTGAGCTTGTCCTGGGGTGTCTGTGGGGACATGGTGGGTGTCGGCTGGCTGGAGGATGGGGAGGAGGAGGTGGAGGAGGTGGAGGAGGAATGGCTTTGCTGTAAGAGATCTGGCAAGAGGTGAATGCGACCCGCAAAGCCATTGCTCTCATGATGGCTGGCACGCTTTTGGTCAACTGTACTCTGTAGAGAAAACAGGCATACTGGTCTCGCTCAAGCGCTGCTGACACGGCTGACAACTCTACTGATAACTGCTTTGTTGGAGGTGCTGTGTGACTTTTCAAACTCATAAATTACCAACAAGTCCAAGGAAATTAGCCTGAATTGCTCACATTTCCTTGCCAAATGCCTAAACTGAACCAAGAAAAATCAAAGTTCCTCATCTAGTGGCTGCCCCCTCAAGCAGTTAGTGTCGCCTGGCTCCTCTGTGGCATTGACTTCTTGACAGTGTTTCCCTTTGCACAACTTTCTGTCTATAGCTCTAGAAGATCCCCTGGTCTTTCCCGGGTTCTTCCTACTTTCCATCCAAATGTACTTCTCTAGCGTGAAACACACTCAGGGCAGAGTCCAAAGCCTAACTAGGTGTCCTGTGCTATTTCAATAAGGAACATATCAACTGGATGAAATCTGAACTAAGAATAAAAAAACAGTTGCAAAATGTAGTGATTCCGACTGAGCTCATCTTACAGCACAAGCAGGAAGGTACCATTCCGGAGCACACAGCTCCACTGACCCTCGTGCCCACTCCTGATGCAGTGCTGCGGGCCCCTGGGGCCAAGGGCCTTGCCACAGGCTTCACCCCTGCACCTCACTCTGCCAGCCTGCACACGACTCTGTGGCTATTCTACCACTCGACACAGACTGTGAAACTCAGCGTGGTGTTTAGATGAGGGCTGCCGCAGGCATGCAGGGAGCAGCAATGTGGGTGGAAGACTACTGACTACCTCTGTGGCATGCAGCACACACCTGCCTCCCTAGCCCCGGACACACTACCCTCAGGGTCTTGTTAACATGGAAACAGATGGTGATGTAGAAACAGCATGAGTGAGTGAATGAGCCAGTGGGTTAATGACTGTAGGAGAAGCTCAGCCTCTGACAACGGAGAGAAGAGAAGAGACACAGGTACCTGGCGGACGATTAGAGTGCCCTCCTTGGATGGGGTCATGGCTGGTTCACTTTCTATATCATCATGAACAATCATGGTTTTCACAGATTCTGTTTCACCGTTACTCAGATTCAGAGATGACCTAGAGAGACAAAATCCTGACTTGAAGGACTCTTCTCCCACAACTCCACGACACCATGTGTGAAGTGCCGCCTTCTCAAAACTGAGAGATGAGGCTGCTATTGCGAAGTTTCCTCAAGGAAAGCAAGGACTTGACTTTGATCTTCAACAAAGGATCCTTACAGTAGACTTCATTTTTAATTTAAAAGAATAAATACTTATATTTAATTAATTTATACTAAACTGAAAAATTTTTAGAACATTATTATAAGGGGGAAAAGCACATATTGGGATATTTTGGAGAAGCACTGATATGTGTGCATGTATATGGATGGACACACACACACACACGCATGAGCACACACGCACGAGTGTGCACACGCATGCACGCACACGCACAAGGGGGAGGTAGGGAGAGGGGTGAGAGATGCACAAAGCTCTCTGCCTCGGGGTTCATGAAAATGACATTTGAGCGCCCTCAGACTCATGAAATAGGTTTGGGGAAAACTGTTGCCAGCTGAAAGAAGGCTCAGTGAAAACACTCTCATCCCAAGTACACCAAGGACTGACGCTGCTCTGGTGTCCTCTGGTCCTGAGGTGGAGTCATCAGCCCCCTCTTGCTCCACGTCCTCCTCCTCCTCATCTGTGGTCCCCGACTCCTCGCTGGAGGAGGAGTAGTCTGTTACTTTGTGAGGTGGCCGTACATCTTCCACTGCTCGAAGCTCTTTGGCCAGGGCAGTCAGATCCTAATTCATAGGAAAAAACAAGAGTTAGAGGAGAAGGAAACAAACAGGAGATAAGAAGCTCTTATGCTAATTATCAGTAAATGACCACAAGTTTCAGAAACTTGTTTTGTGGAGGCTTTTACCAGTTTCATATGAAGGTGAGCTTTTGATAGAAAATATATATAAAAAGGATTAAAAAAAGTTAACAAAGATAATTCAAATCTCACAACATTTGCAATCACAATATGTTGACCTGTAAATGATAAGCTGGTAGCATTTTGTTTGTATTCAAATATAAGATAAAACTCTTCATCTACCAATACATAGAGACAGACTGAGCTTTGCTTTAAAGATATCAAATAAACTACATGATAACATTTTTAAGGGGATTATCTAGAAAACAGGGTTCTAGTTTAAAAGAGCTAAAGTATTTCTTTTTTCTCTAACTTTCATTAGGAATTGCAAGCCTCCTGGGAAGGGGATGAATATGGCGAGTGGCAGTATACTACTCATATTTCATTCTCTACTAGTAACCTGCCACATTTCTGGAAAAGGTTAATGGCATGTACAAAGGGAAAGTAGTGACCGCTCATGGCCTATGTCTAGAGGCTAAGTGGGAGTCTCTTTCCAGCCTTACCCATAATTCCCTATAATAATAACAATGAGTGGAACAGTCAAAATGATTTCATTTTTAACAATATTTATTTATTTATGAGGGGAGAGAGAGAGAGAGAGAGAGAGAGAGAGAGAGAGAGAGAGAGAGAGAATGAGAATGGGCACACCAGGGCCTCCAGCCACTGCAAATGAACTCCAGACACATACACTACCTTGTGCATCTGCACCTGGCTTTATGTGGGCAGTGGGCACTGGGGAACTGAACTTGAGTCCTTCTGCTTTGCAGGCAAACACCTTAACTGCTAAGCCACCTCTCCAGCCCTTCTTCTTCTTTTTTTCTATATATACTTAGGCTTGTATCAATTCACCAAATATAATTTTCAATAGTGATTTTTATTTATATTTCACATATGTGTGTTAGTCCAAATTTCTAATTGTTTAAAAGCAGTGGTTTGCTGCAAATCAATTATGTGGCTAATTTCCTTTTGTTTTTCTTTATAAACTTTTAAATGTATTTATTTACAATGAGAAAAAGAGAGAGAAAGAGAACGAGAACGGATGGGTGCACCAGGGCCTCTAGTCATTACAAATGAACTCCAGGTGCATGTGCCACTTTGTGCATCTGGTTTTATGTGGGTCCTAGAGAATCAAACCTGGGTCGTCAGGCATGGCAGGCAAGCACCTTAACTGATGAGCCATCTCAGCAACCCCTTTTTATTTTGTTTTGAGAAGTTTTAACTTAGTTTTCTACTTTTCTGGAGTTGAAAATATTTTCAATTGTCTTTGAGGTCGAGCCTCTGTAATAACAAGTGTGAGTCCATTCCTCTTGTTAACTATCTTACTCTTTACAGGTGTAGCTTTTAAACAGTTGTTCAAAAAAGGAACCTTTGATGATAATAGGTGCCTGGAGCACATTTTATGCCAAGAAATCTGAATGTATAAATGTTTAAATTAAAGCTTTTTACAGCCAAGCAAAGGACCAAAAGGCAGGGTGAGGCAGAGAAGACAGAGTTCAAATTCACGTAAGGGTAGAGCTCCTCAGAGATAGGGCTTACCACTTCACCCTTCAGGACGAGGCAGTTTCATGGAGGTGGGGAGGCCATCGTTGATGGGGTGCAGAGAAAGAGGAAGCACAAAGCAGAGAAAGGGGGAGGGGAGAAGTCAGCAATCAGTTCAAGCAGGAAACTCAAACTCCGTCCAGCTTGAAATCCCACACCGCACCCACAGTTCCATGGCCCACTAATATGACAGGGAGTAAAGGGGAAGTATGCAAAGTGGGCACAGCGACCACTCCAGGTACCACAATGCAGAATGTAAGAAATAGGTGAGTTTAAGGATGACAACAATGAATTCTAAAAGCCAGTATTGCAAATGCCAAACTAATTAAGAATAAGTGAAGGTTAATGCCAAGCAAAGTAATTAAAAGGGAGGGTTTTGTTTATCAGCATGTTTGCTTTTGCAGAAGAAAATTTCATTCAATAAAAGCTACCCTTTTTTTGTGCTACTTGGTCAAGCTGACGGAATAAAGTTATATGGTTGGAATAATAGAAAAAAGGGAGTTCTATTAGGACTTTAGAAAAAGATGCCTAAGGGAGGAGACAAATGTGAGCATAGGGCATTGCTTCCAAATACTCGTATCTTGGAAGAGCCCAAATGAAAAAGAAAGAACTGCAGGTCTCCTAATCACTTTTTTCTTTGCATTATTGGGCATTGAACTTAGGGCCTCTCATATGTTAACATGCTCTACCATGGAGCTAGTCCCCCAGACCCTCCACCATAGTTTTAATATAAAGGTCTCACTCAAGCTTGAAACAAGAAAGACAGCGTTTGTATAATTCTTACAGCAGGCTTGAGAGGTCTAAATACTTCTTTTTTCTCTTCAGATTTTTTTGTTGCATTTTCAAGGCGCTGAGATGGAGAGCCTTCAGACTTAGATGATGCTGCAAAGTTCAAGGAAGACGGGAAAGGCAGATATAAATATGCAGATGCATGCCGCAGCACTGCCCCAGCCTGCCTAGACTTCTGTTCCTTCTTGCTCATGGCAAGGTCTCCGCATGTAATGTGAAACCTCAGGCAAAAATGGAGCTTAGGGCTCTGATACCTGCACACTTTGGCTAATGTATGGCTCTCGAGTAAGATGAAGAACATAGTAAAGGGAGTTTCACTGTTTATTATTAGACAAATAAAACCGGTACTGATGATAGTATAGGACATGGAGTCCAAACTAAAGAATAGGGTTTAATTCCTAGTTGCTGATCACATTGGGCAAGACAGTTAATTGTACTCAATTGCAAAGTATGCACACTGCTAGACATGTAAAACTCTAGCTCTTTCTCAAACTCAAAAACTAGCTCTTTATGATTAAAATTACAGCAACTACTTCTATTATAGACAATCTGTAATAAAGTATTGCTTTGTGATATGCACCTATACGCAAGCTACAGGTCTTTACAGATGAAGAACTTCTAATACGTTCATTACAGCCATGTATTCATAAAGAAAGTATACAGGAGAGACAACCTACATCTCACTCTAAAGCGTTCACCGGAGCCACTCTGAGACCCGGGGTGAGACCCTGGCTGGGATCCTGAGTTGCTGGACCCTGAGGAGCTGCCACTGCCTGGCCTGGGCACCAGCTTCTCCACTCTGTCCCACAGAAGCCTAGGCTCAATACTGCTGTGAGAGGAAGAAGAAAAGAGAACATCATCATCCCAGAATACCAAACTATAAATGTTTGTGGTACATGAAATGTACTGATGAAAGAATGGCCTGGAAGCAGCATTTAACATAAAACTCACCAAATTATACTGATCTTATTCATGAATTTTATTGCAGATATCTTAACAAACCACAAAATGCTAGAAAACATCCTATCACTAACATACCTAAAGTCCGTCAGGTGTGAGGTGAATCAGACTGCCCAGCTTATAGCTATCAACATTTCTATCTCTTATACCAATCACAGCTCTCACAATCCAAGTACTACTTTGCTATGTGGGGAATGTTACAGAGCACAGGCTGGGGAGGACAGACCCACAGGACACACTTGCTGGGGAAGAGGTCATGACAGACATAACCACAAAGATTGCCAAGTCCTCTCTACCCAATGGTACTAAGGAGCTTTTGTCAGATTATGCATTATTGTCCATCTAATGACTTCAGCCAGAGAGGTTCCATGATGATCAAATTACAAAACATTCAACAATAATAATCTCTTCACCCCAGTGCACTGCTAGCCAAGGGGACTTTTTGCATGATGAAAATCTGAGCAAATTTCATAGCTACTAGTTTCATATGAAACCAAAACTTGCAATGTGGCTGGTGCAAATAAGGAAACGAAAGTGTTAATTTATTTCATGTCAGTTAAGTTAAACTCAAATTTAATAAGCTCATGTACCTAATAGCTACTGCATTAGGAAGAGCTGTTCTAGACCCTGAAAATGAAATTGCTTAACCAATTCACTAGTTTACTGCCAATTATGGAGTAACCTGTGACTTTTCTTTAGTTCCCCCTCTGTGATTTCACTACCAGTTCAAAAGCTTTATGATTTCTTTTCAAGAGAAGACCTCCTTGAATTATAAGTCTCACAGAACTTCTCCCCAATTCACTGGTTTCTCCCCTTACAAAGAGATAATTTTCACTTCAATATTACCATATACATGTTCAGATTTGATTCCTCTTTTTACTATAGATCAATTTGATGCTATCCATGTTAATGGGTTTTACGGTTAAGTATCTGTGTATAAAATTGATCATTCCCCCCCAATTAAGTTTACATTTTCTCTCTCTCCCCAAAATATCTTTAGTGTACACAGACTTTTAAGAAAATGAAGTAGACATGGAATTTCCTAAAAATCACATTAATTATGCATTTATTTGTTGCTAATATATACCTGCAACTTTACTTCCTTTAACAATAAACTTTAAAAGCTAGAAAAAAATAAAATCGATCATTTTTTTTTTACCCCACAACTTCAGTGTCCAAGAGAGCACTTTTATTAAAACACGAACCATAGGAAACTGACTGCATAGTACACCGATCCCTGAGCTCTACTCTTCTTTTACCTGGTAGAGTTTCTCTGTCCCGCCTGGCTATTCTGCTGCCCACTGCCCTGCAGTGGGGAATCCCGACGGGACAAAACAGGAGAACGTGATGTTGTTCTCACAGGAACCTTTAGGTAGAAAATACAGAAATTAAAATATTGAAAACATGTGATAGACAACAAAGATTTCCTTAGCAATATATATTTAAAACAGTCTTCCTAACTTGGTCTATCTCTACGCTTCCCCCCCCCCCAACCCATCTCTTCGTTGATGCAATGGGATAAGAAAATTTAGTCAAAGCATCCAAGGAGCCAAGACAGTCTTTCTACACTCCTACAACACTTAAATGATGTTTGAAGCTAGTGGCAGAAAACCACAATGGCATTTTGCTGAAATAATGTAGAATATGAAAAATAAGCTCAAAGAAACCAAACAACGGTCCACAAACGGGTGAGCAGAAAGCAAAGACTGGCAGGAAGCAAGAAAATATTCAGAGACAGCAAATTCCAAGTAGAGGGAAAATACTCTAAAATGTGCCCCTTGTATTTAACTTTGCCATCAACTAACTACAAAACACTCAACTTTAAAAGAAAAAAATTATTTTTCATGTCATCAACTTATGAATCATAATTGTATTTGTTTTAGAAGGGTATTATTAATAGATTTTCCTCTTAAATCAGTTTATTAGCTAATGCTAGTTAACAACCATAACAAGGTAATTGACCACTGGTTAAATATAGCTGCCTAAAATATGGAACTTTTTCCCCATCATAGAAAGTTCCTTTGAAACTTCATTGCCCCTTTAATTCTGGTGAATTCACCATACCCATAATCAAAATAGATAATTACTTTTACAATAAAAAAAAAAGAAAAGCAGCACACATCTGTCTTTCTGCTCCTTACCCTTGGAGGCACCTCGTCACTGTCTGATCTAGACCAAGCCTTTTGGGTGGGGTCAGGTACCTCCGACTTAGAGTCGGAGCTCTGACTGAGCACCTCACTGCGGGAAGGTGGACATGGGTCCTGAGAACGAAGATGGTGGTGTGCACATTTGGGAGGAGAAGGGTCACTGAAGGAATGGGATCTCGAGACAGGGGAAACACTGCTCTTGAGTGATGCCAGGTGGGACCACTGTACCTTACAAGAAAACAAAACACAAAACATTCAATGCGTTCTGCAGAAAACTAATTTTTCTGGTCAATACCAAATCCGAAACGGAAACTGGCAAAAATAGAATGCAAACCAAGGGTAGTACAGTCTTAGGTAAGAAAAGCAGTAAATCAGCTATACTTCTGAGTAGAGAGGTGATCTAGGGAGGAGAGTCAGAAGAAAAGAGCAAATGCACAGTCAGAGAGAGCTGGTATCCAGACAAAAATGCAGGCAGCAGTAGACAGGAAGATTTACACATTAGTGAAAGGGGGATGAGATACCAGAGAAAAAAGTTAGAAAATCACAGGATGAAGACACTAAACAGGCAAGGCTACCTACTACCCTCACAAGGACTGGTAAAACGTGAGGCTTCAGACCCAGAAACAGCAGCATAACACATTTAGCAAGCAAACGTAAACCTCTTATGTTTTGACAGACTGTAATAATATACCTTAAAAACAACCAACTTTTCAAATATACCAATAATTTTTTTATTTCTTTCAAATTGTAAAACACAGAAAACCTACTTGTAATTATATAACTTTTATACTAGCTAAGAAAGAAAACGAATTTGAGCTCTTTAAAAATATTTAACACCATGAAATCCCTGAATTTGAGTACTATTAGACTATTCTTATTTGACACTTTAAGAAAATTGACAATTATGTGTCAAGTGAAATTACTCAGCCGCTTTTAAATTGTAAAAACACTCTTTGAAATAATCTATAAAATTTTCCAACAAACTATATCATGTTTTAAAATACATGTTTAAAATTATAACCTGGAAGAAAGGGTGACTATCTGCAAATGGGACGTTAATCAATCATGAGCAATAACAACAATAAAAATCCAGAACTCTTCTGTTAGTGGATTACAATTAAATGGCATTTTCCATTTGTGTTGTTTCACTTTCTGAACAAAAAGCTTTTATCTTGTACTCTTCAAATATATCTGCAAATTAAGGAGCAAGTGTCACCCAACCTCAGCTCCTTAGGCTCTTCTGCTTTCTTCTTCCAGGTCATTTCCTTTGCATCCCCCCTTACTCTCTCGAGCTCCCTTGCTGCTGTGGGACTCAGGTAACCTAGCGTTCCTCAGTCCTGCTCCTCTTTTTCCTTTTCTTCCTTGTAACAGCCCGGCTGTACACACACACTCTCTCGTGAATGTGTCCATCAGAACCTGGCTACTATCTCCATCTCACAAACACCCAACATGTGTCCTGAGAAACACACAGAAACAGTGACAAGTACAACCAAGTTTAGGGATCTGTTCCTAAGAGTCTGGGTTACATAGCAGCAAGAAAAAATGTTGAAATGTTATTTTCAGAGAAAGATCAGGAATCAGTATTTGACGGTGAGAAGTGGTCTGGGAAACCTTTGCCAACTACTCTCTTTTCTAGATAACACAGCAGCTTCACTTGGGGAAATTTATACCTGACTGGATCTTAACATATTGTGGATCTTGGAGAATTTGGTTTAAAAAGCAAAAAGACACTTTCCTCAAAAAAAAAAAAAAAATCTGCACATTTAGTCAAGTAATTCCAGGGCCTGGGTAGACATAAACTTGCTATGAGGGCATAAGGACCTAAATTCAATCCTTAGAACCCACGTAAAAAATGCAGGATTTGGAGGGGTATGTGCTTGTAATCCACTGGTTAGAGGGTCTATCCTAGTTGGTGATCTCCAGGCCAGTGAAAGATTCTGTCTCAAAAAAAAAAGATGGAACAGTAAAGGCAGGCAGGCAGGCAGGCAGTCTCTCTCTCTCTCTCTCTCTCTCTCTCTCTCTCTCTCTCTCTCTCTCTCTCTCTCTCTCCATTGAGTTTCAGGGCAATCCTTGGCTCCTAGAAGTCCACTGAAGGAACTGCCAGGAACCAGAGATCAGTAAAGAATTTACTTTAAAATGCTTTGGAGAAAAGGCTCCGGCTTTCCTCTGTGTTTTTGCAAAACTAAACCTCTAATAACTAAACAAAAAGAATCGTTTAAGAGCAAGGAACTATATCATCTAGGGTAGGGAAGGTTGAAAAAAGAAAACAAGAAAAAAATAAATTACTAATTGTAGTTATTCTTCAAGAGGTCAATAACAATCCTTTTTAAAAAGTGTTTTTCCCTACATCTGAGCGCAGGCCTTTGGTCAAATACTGCTGCTCATCTCTTCTGTATGTGACAGTGACATATGGCCCATGGCCACCACATGAGTCTTCACCATGGCAAAGCTGGCTGTAGCTACCTGTGGCTCCGCTGGTCTCTGCAGGGCAGGATGCACAGACTCGGAGTTGCCATTGGAAAAAGACTCTGATCGGGAAGGCACTGGTGGCTCCAATACTCTGCCTGTCTGCTTAGACTGGGCTTCAGGGGAGCTGTGGTTAGTTTTCCTAAATCTATCGTCCACCTGCATCAGAGAATTAGAAGACATAACTCCATGTTAATAGGGGGAAAGGAGAAATGCTGAAGACAGTCTAAAAGCAGGATACCAAAGAGAAGTTTTCTTCAGCTACAAGAAGAGAGAAAGGTAGCAGGAGAAGAGTAGGGTAGAGACAGATATAAGCAGGGCTCACTGGGGTTTGATATAGAGGAAAAATTAAGCAAAGCAGCCTCTAACACCTCCTAAGTGCCCAGTTTAAGGACTGTATCCAGTCACAATCAACTAAAAAAAAAAAAAAAAAAAAAAAAAGACTATCACCATGAATCTAAAACACATTTCATTAAGAGGCTCATTTGTTCCCAAAAGGTGCTCCCTGGGAGGGCAGACACAGAGGAAGGATGCCACCTACAGGTCAGAATTCAAGGCTCCTCGAAGCAGACCCGCCCTTCTACCTAGATCCCAGAGCAATTCTTTGCTACATGCTATTCTGAAGGACGGATCCAGTAACAGATTGGGCTGAAGGAATGCTTCGTCCTAATACTAGTCTTAGACCAGACCAGCATTCTTCTCACTCACATTTTAGAGAATGATGGCGCCATGGAATCTTTTGTTTGTTTGTTTAGTTTAGCTTCCAGTCCTGCTAAAATTAATAAACCCCGGGAGTTTATGGGAAAAGCACTATCTAGAAGGGATCTTAGGCTAGTCTTCCACTCAGGTCGTACTGCCAAGATCCATTCTGCTGTTAATACTCCAGAGCTCTGGACAGAGATTACACTACGTTCCATGGCAAATACAGGACGACCAGCTAAGCAACTGTAAAGAAGTAAAGATGGTACCTCGCGAGCTCTGTCCGCAGGATCATAGTGGGCTTTGGGCTCGGGAGCATGATAGCTTGGCTTGCTCCTGTCGGGCTGAGGTGGCTGCTGCTGCGGGTGCTGGGGGTGCTGCGGGTGCGGCCTCCTGTGGTCATGCTGTAGAGACAGGAGATATGCTTGTTCTTGTTGCAACTGCCTCTGGAGCCTCTCTGCCTGCCGGTGCTCCTCCATCTCCCGCCATCGGCACTCCTTGGAGAGGGAGAGGATAATGCTGAATCTATGGGTCACTGGCGAGCTCACCTTCTCTCTGGATTAGTTGGTGACTTTTTTTAAGATAATACTTTTCCCCCTTATTTGATAGCAAAACGGCTGGAATTTTAAATAACATATTACCTGTGGAAAAAACCTGACAATTCTTGCTAACTGTAACGTCACTGGACAAAGTAAAAGACATCATTCAAATGTGTGTGTGTGTGTGTGTGTGTGTGTGTGTGTGTGTGTGTGTGTGCGCGCGCGTGCGTGTGTATGGCTTTAAACCTATAGCCCTTAGCAGTTTAGAGTGCTCGATGAATGCCAAGTTTTATTCAGAACACTGCCTATCTACCAAACAAGAACAGTAAACATAGTAAACAGGAAATAAATAAATGAAATCCACCTTGCACTGTGCCTAAGCAGTATGATCACAGAGGATGACTCCATTTGAGTCGACTGCCCACACAAAATCAGAAAGGTCTGGAGATCCACAGCCTGTTGACTGGGGGAGGGACAAGTCCTATCGCTAGGGAATAGGACAGAGGTGGGGCGTTACCAGTAACATGGCCTGCTCCTGGAGCAGCTGCTGCTGAAGAATTTCCAAGTGCCGCTGCTCCTCTTCTAGCTGTCGCCTGATATACTCCTGTCACACAGAAATCACCCAGCAATCAATTGATCCAAAAGGAAAGCACCACAATCACCTGCGTGGATCACCAAGAACCACTGCTCCCGTCATCTTTAGTGGTGAGTACTAGTCCAAAAACAATCCACTGCTAGGAATTGTCCAAGAACTTCAATTCAGTAAGACAGAGGCTACTGCTTTATTATATGCAGCATTTTTGGTAGGACACGGTTGCAATATGCAACACAGAACTGAGAGAACGATGCTTTCCTTTTAAGGATGATGGACTCCAGAGGAACTGGAGTTTAATTACAGAATTTGATGACTCTGATTAGTAAAAATCTGTATATTAGGCATTGTTTATGAGCATGGGTCAACAGGTTTTGAAACCAAAAACTCGGTGTTTAGGATTAAAACAAAACACACGTAAATTGTGCCTTCTCTAAGGACTGAGAATGCATTCTGAAGGATATGGACAGTGGGCAACTCTGTGGCCCCCATGCGAGGTGATAATCTCATGTGTGCATGTGCACCTAGGGTGATGAAGAGGAGGATGGCTTTTTTACAATGAGAAGAGAATGATCAACTTGCTTGTTACAATGAAAACAGGAAAACATACCTAAAACATAATGCACAAAGACACTGCATTGATATGTGTGAATCCCTGGTTCAGTCCCCAATACTACACCCACCACCTCCACAAACATGACCCGATATTGAAGTTGTAGGCATATTATCTGGGCAGAGAAATCAAGACACGCTGACCCAGTTCCATCTAAGAACAGCGTATGTCC
>PVHP010004146.1:59718-72286 GCA_004024765.1 Zapus hudsonius | reverse complement strand
AGGAGGATATCCAACTGATCAGGGATGGGGAGGGGGGAATTGGGGAATTCGGGATAACAACGCATTGTTTGCCCACTAAATAATGTAACTCATTATGGACAATAAATATATATTTAAAAAATAGTGTGAAACTAAATAAGAAAGAAAGAGAATGTGTTATTTTAGTCCTCAAATTTTTTATTTACCTCCAAGGGTAATTTAAAAAAATAGCATTTATGGTGTGTCTTCTTTTAGAATTAAACTTTATTTATTTATTTATTTATTTGAGAGAGAGAGAGATACACACAGAGAAAGAGGCAGACAGAAAGAGTGAGTAAGGATGCACCAGGGCCTCTAAAAGAATTCCAGATGCATGCATCATTTTGTGCATCTGGCTTTACACGGGTAATGAGGAGTTTAAACCTGGCCATCAGGCTTTGCAAGCAAACACCTTTACCCACTGAGCCATCTCCCCAGCTCACCATGTATCTTCTGATTACAATTAGTTACTTGTTTATGAAGAAAATTTGGGCAATATGGAGAAACTGCAAAAAGAAAAGGAAATGACTGGCTTCCCAAGGTTACCATGCTTTACATGATTGATTATGTATAGTGTTTTGTAATTTACATTATCCACTTAAAGTATATCCTGAATCTTTTCACATGTCAAAGATTCTCTTACATTATTTTTTAATGGTAGTTGAATATTTCTTTCTGTATGTCTGCCAAAAATTATTTAACCAATCCTGTTAGACGTTAAGGTTGCTTAGAACTTTGAGCTGTAAAGTAAGTCTTTAAGCTGGCCTATAAACAATTCTGCAAATGCACGCAATGAGTTTCTTAGATGAATTCCTGCGAAACCAATGGCTGGTCAGATGGTTATGCATTTTTTAAGCTTTTGATATACGTTTAAATTGCCCTCTAGCAGAATTGTTCAATCTGCACACCTATCTACAGTTTCTATTTCTCTTTCCTCTTGCCTAAATTGGATATTCTCAGCTTTTTAAAAACTAAGGAGGGCTGGAGAGATGGCTCAGTGGTTAAGGTACTTGCCTCCAGTGCCTAATGCCCTGGGTTCAATTTCCCAGTACCCACATAAGCCAGCCCCACAAGGTGGTGGTCCTGGTGCTCTCTCTCTCTCTCTCTCTCAATCTCTGCTTGAAAATTAATAAATAAAATATTTTTAAAAGAGTCAGATTTTTTTAAAAATAAGGAGAGAGAGAGAGAGAGAGAGAGACCAGGACCTCTTGCCATTGCAAATGAATTTCAGATGCATGTGCCATTTCGTGCATCTAGCTTTATGGGTACTGGGGAGTCATAACTGGCTACCAGGCTTTGCAAGCAAGCGCCTTTAACAGCTGAGCCATGTTTCCGCTCCAATATTCTCCATCTTTTTAACTTTTGGGGATAATGTTTAAATTCTTTGATTATTAGTAAAGATAGAATAAAAAATCTTTTCACTATGTTCATCTTGTTCTTATCATGTATTTTATTGAATACCTACCATGCTTTATTATTATTTTCTAATATGTTCTACTTTCTCTAATTTTCTGAAGTTCTATATGCACTATTATGGAATCCTATTTGTCATTTTGTGAAGACTCGATTCTTGTTTGCCTTTTAACGTTAAACTTTTGCTTTGTAGAAGTTATACATTTTTCTGTAGCAAAATTGTCAAGTTTGTGTTAGTTAAATCATAACATGTTTTCTCCATGGGGCTGGGGAGATGGTACAGTGGGTTGAGGGCTTGCCATGCAAGCATGAGGATGTGAGTGAGAGGCCTCTAATACCAGAGCTGGAGAGGTAAAGAGAGCATCCCTGGGGCTTGCAGGCCAGCAAGTCCAGAATAATTAGAGAGCTCTGGGTTCAGTGAGAAACTCTTCTCAAAAAATAAGGCAGGCCCACCTCAGTAACAACATGCAAAGGGGGGGGTGGAACTGGGTTGACTCCTAGGCTATTGACCACCCCCTATCCCATGGACTGATCCAGACTGCTCACGGAGGAGGATATCCAACTGACCGGGGACAGGGAAGAGGGAAATAGGGAATGGGAGACATCAACACGTTCATCCCTTATTACGTGTATCTAATTATGGATAATAACAAAAAATTTTTTTAAAAAAAGACTGAGCTCTTCTTGTCCTAGTTAGAAAATGTTAACCAAAAGTTCCAGTAAATATAGGTAGAAAACACTTCAAAAAAAAAAAAGAAATGATTGATGTTAAGTATATCCAACTAGCTACCATCTTAAAAGCGTAACTACCACTGTGACTTTAAAACTTAAAACTAAGAACAAAAAGAAGAAAGAGGGCTGGAGAGATGGCTCAGTGATTAAGACATTTGCCTATAAAGCCTAGCAGCCTGGGTTTGATTCCCCAGTAACCATGTGAAGCCAGATGCACAGTGGCATCTGGGGTTCATTTGCAGAGCAAGAAAACTGGCTGTACTAATAAAGCTTAAGGCCTTGCAAAACTCCAGTCCTGGAAGAATTCATTTCTCCTCCCATCTCCCTCTCCTGCTCTCTGGCTGATGAGAGCTCCTGGGGAAATTCATTTCCACTTGCTGGTGCTGTTCCAAATCTCTGGTTCGCCTCCACTGGACCTTCAACTTGGCCCTACAGTTCCCAATTTCACAACAGCCATTTCAATCACCTATCATATCACCTACAAATAACTTCACTGTCTACCTGAAGGAAAGAAATTCTATTGTAACTTTCTCAACTTCCACCCACCTACCAACCTTCCCTCTCTGAAAAACAATGTTCATCAATGTAGAGTGTTTACTCTGGTCAGACACTGTTTTTAAGTACTTGACAGACACATGGCTAATCTTCACAAGAGCCTACTATGTAGACCCCATTTTTGCCCTCAGGACAGCAGGAAATTTGCCTGAAGTCTCACCACTCAGAGAGCCTGAAAACTAAGATTTGAATTCTGATGGTGTCTTCGAATACCAATTTCCTGAGTACTTCTCTGTATTACTCTTTTCAGCCCTGTATGTGGTGTGTGTGTGGGAGGGGTGTGGTGTGTGTGTATGCAAGTGTGTATGCATGTGGGCAAACCTGTACGTGAAGGCCAGAAGTCAAAATCTCTCCATCCGTATTTTTTTGAGACAGGGTATCTTACTTAACCTGGAGTTCACCATTTCAGCTAGACTAGCTAGCCAGCAAGCTCAGGGCTCTTTCACTTTCAGTCTCCTCAGCACTGAGATGACAGGCACATGCCACGATGCCTAGCTTTTTTATGTGAATCCTGGGAATACAAACTCAGGTCCTCACGCTTGTGTGGAACAGCACCATCTTCCAAGCCTCTCAGCCTTGCTGTGTTTTAATGTTCTGCTTTATTGTTGATGTTTGTTTGTTAAGGTAAGATCTCACTCTAGACCAGACTGACCTAGAATTCACTCTGTAGCCTGGCTGGTCTTGCATTCATAGTGATCCTCCTACTTGAAGCCTTTGGTGTCTGCCCCCAAAGAGAGGAAAGGTCCTCTCCTTTGATGCGAGATATACTGGCTTGAGCCACCACCAGGCTCAGAGGTCTGGTTTTAATCTTTGTTCTCTGATGTGATGGTAAAATCATTTACTTCTTCATTTGGTCAACTGTCCCAGAAATACTCGAGCCTCTTCTGTGTGCCAGCATCTATCCTAAGATCCACTAGGAAGCAAAAGCAGGTGTGAGTCCTGTTTCCTGAAACTGATGGGATTACTGGAACCAATAGAAATTGTCCAAAGAATCATACCACTGAACACAAAACCCCAGCTCAGATGGATGGAGGGAACAGTAGCTCTCTGGGAAGACTGAAAAGGCTCGAGACTAGGGTGGGGGTCTCAGGAGACAATCTTCTGGTGTGAACATTGAGCTAGTACGGTGAGACCCACACATAGGGAGCAGTGTATCAGCCCCAAGCAGTGTGGTCAGGACCCCATGAGACTCGGTGAGAAGTAGGCAGAGGATACTAGGCAGTGTGCACAGACACAAGCCCTCTATTGGGTCTCCATCCAGGCTAAGTCCAGGCTGTAGTCACTGATTAATGACCTTGGGCCTTACTGTTATGAAAAGGAAGGAGGCAGAGGTCAATATGCAAAAGCACCTGCAGCTCTTCTGTCCCTGCCCAGATGGTATACCAAACTGACAGCATTTCACTACAAGCTCTCTTGGCTCTTAAATGTCCCCTCCTTAACAACTGTTACTCCTTTGGTAAACTCGGAGAAGGGCCTTATGAATTTTGTAAGTTTCATTAACTTCCTCAGCCTTGTAAGTTTCATTAGCTTCCTGAGTTTTCTCAGCCTCCATCCTCTTTCTAGGAGGGAATGTTTCTCAATTTGGAGGAAACAGCTCTATAGCATGTTGCCATGGGCAGATGCCTTCATTTCAGCTCAGCTGGTCCAGTTGCAGAGAGGGAAGTGGCATCAGATACAGCTACTCACCTGATTGAGCAGCTGTTGGTTTTCCTTCCCCTAACTGGATTCCCACAGGAGGAGAACAGGACAGAGCCTCAGAGTAGTTTGACAGCAAAGGAAGAGAAGAGGATGGGATGCCAGGACCAACTGCAGCCCTTCCTCATTAGTCAGCAGGCAGAGGCAGAGCTCCCAGTTAGCCTTTGTAGGAATAGTAGAGAAACCTTGACAACTACTGGTTCAAACCAGTCTGAGCTCCTGGGAAACTCTGTTGGTGGCCTATTGCCTCTGGGAGAGAATGAGAACAAGGGAATGAAGTTGACTGCCCTGTGTCAGGGCTATACGCTTGGGAATAACCATTATTGAGGTAGATTCTTGGTGATCTTAAATGCTTTATGTTGGTATCATTGGGAAGAGCATATAGACAGCAGATAAAAAAATGGTGGGGGCTGGAGAGATGACTCAGCTGTTAAGGTACTTGTCTACAAAGCCTAACAACCCAGGTTCATCAATTCTCCAGTACCCACGTAAAGCCAGATGCACAAGGTGGCACATACATCTGGAGTCGGTTTGCAGTAGCTGGAGGCCCTGGTGTGCCCATTCTCTCTATCTCTCTTTCTATCTCTCTTTCTATCTCTCTTGCTCTCTACTTGCAAATAAATATTTTAAAAAAAGACTATCACTTTCGAGAGCTTAAAGAGTGCTAAGCATCATGTTACATCATTAAGTTTTATGTGGCTTTGGTTGTAAATAAACAAGGAAGATGGAGTAAAGCTGGAATTTAGCTGACATGCTTAGGAGGAGCAATCCTGGTGTACTCATGACTTTTTTTTGTCACTGTGATAAAATACCTGACAAGAAGTAACTTAAGGAGGAAGGATGTATCTTAGCTCCCAATTTGAAAGTCTAGTCTATCATGGAGAGGACAGCATGGAGACGGGAATGGTCTGTAGCTGTGGCAGCAGAAGTGTGGGGCTGCACGTTCACATCTGTATAAACCCAGGAAGCAAAGCTAGGCTATAAACCTTCTCTCCTACCCCAAGAGACCCACTTCTTCCAGATATGCCCCCACCTTCCAAGATTCCCTTAGTTCTTAAAGGGACCAAGGGGTCAAACATTTAAGACTATAGGACACATTTTGCATCCAAACCATAACACCTGTGCCTAAATGTTCTATTATCAACCAATCTGAGGCTACAAGAAGCATGGCTCTGTAACTAGAGAACACAGAGGAATGATTAAAGGCCTCTCTCTCTCTCTCTCTCTCTCTCTCTCTCTCTCTCTCTCTCTCTCTCTCTTGTGTGTGTGTGTGCACATGTGGTATACATGTATATGTGCAGGCCAGAGATCAACATTGGGTATCTTCCTCAATCACTCTCCACCTTACTTTAAAAAATATATATATATTTATTTATTTACATGCATAGAGAGAAGAGAGCTAGAGAGAATGGGCCTCTAGCCACTACAAATGAACTGCAGGTACATATGTCTCTTTGTGCATCTGGTTTTACATGGGTAAAGGGGTATCAAACCCAGGTCATTAGGTTTTTCAGGCAAATGCCTTAACCGCTGAGCCATCTCTCCAGCCTCTCCACCTTATTTTTTGAAGCAGGATCTCTGATTGAACCTAGAGGAGACTGATTTGGCTAGATGAGCTAGCCATCAAGTACTGGGGATCCTACTGTCCCTGTCTCCTCATCCCTGGAATTATAGGCACATGCAACCATGTGGTGCTGTGGACCTGAACTCAGGTCTTCACGCTTGCATGGCAAGCACTTCACTGAATGAATGATCTTCCCAGCCCTAAAGGCTTCTCTTGAAGCCCACAAGCCCTGTGGTTTACTTTCCCAGGGCTTCTGAGCTGCTTTTCCACTCTGCACCCTCGCAGATGGAGCCCAGGGGCCCACTGGCTAACAGGCACGTCAGTGTCTCTCCTTGTCCTGCTGCAGAAGCACGCTCAGCTAAGAGCCTTTTGGAGGATTCCCAGGAGCCCCACACTAGTTCCATTTTGCAAATATGGACTTGGGAAGCATGGAGTTGACTGAAGTTATCTAGACACCTCCCCTGCTGTGACTGCCCAGGCCTCTGATAACCCCAGGATTCCCAAGGACCCTTGGAATTCTTTCTTGTTAGCAAAACACCCTGTCCATGCTCTGGAGAAACTATGACCTGGTGTTTCTGGAACCGTACCAAGCACACTTAGGTTCAAATTCAGGTTCAGGATTCAACTCATCCTCACAGCCAGAGAAGATAAAAGACCCAGGACAGGAGAAATATCCATGTGGGCAGTGGTGCCTTGGCTTATCTTTATTTATTTTAAAAATACTTATCTTGAATCCCAGAGCTTGCAGTTTTTGAGTCTGCTCTGGCACAGACCCTGATGTGTAAAATATGTGTGGTGGGGAGGCTACGTACTAGGGTAGAAAGTAATCATGAGGGACGTGAGGGTAGGCTGGGGGCCTTCTGAGACTTTCATCACCAATTGTAGCTGCATAGACAAGCAAACAGTGCATTGCTACAACCCTGCCAAACTACAGAGCACGCGAATATTCTTGTCAGACGTTGAACACCTTGGGCGAACTTAGTTAGGCCTCTGCTTCCTTCTGTTTGCTACTCAGATCCCAGTCAGTCCTTTATGTGACATGTATTTTTTGGGGGGAGGAAGCATTATCAGTGTCGAAAGGGTCAGTATATACATTTTAGCTTCTTGAATTTAGAGTTAAGTTCATAATGTGTTTGTTCAAGGGTCATCTTTAATAGGAGTGTTTACCTTGCCAAATATATATATATTTATATACTTTTATATATTTTTTATATATATTTGCAGGCATACACTGCCCCAGAGGTCAATCAGCTCTGTCCATTTTCCAGAAAAGGAATCTCTATTTAAGTTCTGCTCAAGGTAGTTAAATAGAAAACCCAGTTCAAAGTACCTTAAATAATAAAGGGATTTATTGACTCTTATAACTTGACGACCACAAGTAGTAAGTGGGTTTCATACCTGGCTTGATTCAATGGTTTAGTAAAGAAATAAAGAAAGTGTTCCTTGCTTTATATCTGACTCTGTCTGTCTGGAAACTTCACTCTATTCCAATGGAAAAAATGGCTTTAGCAGTTCCAAATAGATAGATAGATAGATAGATAGATAGATAGATAGATAGATAGATAGATAGATAGAGATAGAGAGAGAGAGCACCTTACAGAAGACCAGAGAAGACAAGAGAGCATTCCTTCCTTCTTTGAGTGCTTTCAGGAAGCTGTGAAGTCATTTGCATCTTATTTAAAAATAGTTTATTCATTTACTTATTTGAGAGAGCGAAAGAGAGAGAGAGAGAGAGAGAGAAAGAGGTAGATATAGAAAGAAAATGGGCTCACCAGGACCTCCAGCCACTGCAAACAAGCTCCAGACACATGTGCCACCTTGTGCATCTGGCTTTACATACTGGGGAATTGAACTTGGGTCCTTCTTTTTTTTTAAAATATTTTATCCATTCATTTTCAAGCAGAGAGAGAGAGAGAGAGAGAGAGAGGAGAGAGAGCACACCAGGGCCACCACCTTGTGGGTCTGGCTCATGTGGGTCCTGGGGAATTAAACCTGGGGCCTTAGGCACTGGAGGCAAGTGCCTTACCCACTGAGCCATCTCTCCAGCCCATGAACGTGGGTCCTTCTACTTTGCAGGCAAACGCCTTAACCACTGAGCCATTTCTCCAGCCCCTTTTGTATCTTTCAGAAGAATCTCACTTTCTTTCCCGGACAAGTGAATTGGGATATATGGCCATCTGGGAATGCCATTGGCTGACTGGATCAGGCAACCATTATGGCAAAGACCCTCATAGCCACCAGGTGGTGGAGAGTGGGAGGAGTGAGTATAGATATTCCCATGCTCTCCCTGCCATTACCAGCTTGGTCACCCAGCTTTGAGTCTCGTGGATGGAAAGGACTTCAATGCAGCAGTTCATGGTGTGCCACGGTCCCTTTTTGTGTGAGTCAGGAGCTGCCTCAAGGATCTGCGACCTCTGAGCCTCCTAGAGCAAGGGCAAGCCCACCTCCTGAGCAGAGAAGGTGAGAGAGAGAGGACGTTCACTTTCCTTCTCTCTGTGCTTTCCTCAGGGCTTCATGTCGAGAAGCTCACTCTTGAAGCAGTATCTTAGTCCAGCAGCTGTGACGAGATGCATATTAATGATATTCCCAAAGGGGAGGAAAATAACTTCAAGATGTTTCCTCTGGATCCTTGTATGTCCAGACTAGGCTATCCCTTCTGCATTTGGCATGGCTTGTTCATTGCCAAATTGGAATGGAGAGTTTCTCTCCCAGAACCAGTTTAGAATGGATGGGACAGAGGTGTGTTTAGAGATTATAAATTACCTCTGATGGTCCAGTATTACCTGGCTTGGCTGCCAGTCTTATGAGTCGTCCCAAGTACTATAATATCAAGGACTTCAGGTCCATCTGTGCAGGCTTTATCCCATAGACCATACCAAATAAAGCAAATAATCCACCTGAAATATAATGATACATAGTGGGCTAGAAGTGTGGCTTCATGGAAGATTGCTTGTCTAACATGTTTGAGGCCCTGGGTTCAATCCCTATCAAAAAATGATGAATGAAAATAATGATATAGTTATTCTATTCTTCACCCCTCTTGCCTTTTTCAAGCTTATTTCCTTAGGAGAAACTAAATGTTGGCGGGGATGTGGGGGGAAAAGGAACCCTCATTCACTGCTGGTGGGAGTGCAAACTTGTACAACCATTATAGAAATCAATATGGACTCCTTAAAAAGATGAAAATAGGGTTACCAACTGACCCAACTATTTCTCTCATTGGCATCTACCCTAAAGGCACCTCTCTTCAGTACAGAGACATGTACTCAACCATGTTTATAGCTGCTCAATTCACAATAGCTAAGAACTGAAATCAACCCAGATCCCCATAGCTCGATGAATGGATATCAAAGTTATGGTACATTTACACAATGGAATTCTACTCTGCAGTAAGGAAAAATGACATAATGAAATTTGCAGGGAAATGGATGGAGTTGGAACAGATCATACTCAGTGAACTCACACAAGCACAGAAATACAGATGCCACATATTCTCCCTCATCCGTGGTTCATAACCAGGAACAGCTCAAGTTGCAAGCAAATCTGAAATGCAACTTGAGGGACAGATGATAGGGATGGAAGGGTTTGGAAGGGTTTAGGGAAAGATACATAAAACTAAACAAAAAATAAATAGGTACCATAGAATCCTTACTTCTGGACAGTATGCTAAAAGATATAACACACACACACACACACAAAAAAAAAAAAAAACCATGGCAATATCATTTGGCAAGAAGGGCCCTGAAAGAGGGTGGGATGAAGCCTAACCCTAATATATTTGGATCTGGCTTATAACTCCCAATACCAGAAATCATTTACCACACACATTGAGCTGTTGATCAGAGAGACCTACAAGGTCTCCAAAGCAAGACAGGCTTCTATCAAAGCACTTACCTGCCCGAGGTAAAAGATAAGAGCTTATTGCTGAAGACATCACAGCCTGCTAACACACATTGAGAGACCTGCCTGCTGAAACTGGAAAGGAAGCCAGTTTCCAGATTGTTAGCCCATATAGTGCTGGAAAGTGATACATGAGCTGCTAGGGGAAATTGGCCAACAATGTTGGGAGAAAGCAGGGGGCACTGCTAGACAACAGCAACCAGTATGACAAGATGTACATGTCTTTGTAATAATGGCACTCAGTCTAGGTGGGCAATCAAGGTTCTCTCTGATTGGCTCAGAGACCCACTCAGTGGCAAGGAACCTGGAACTGGGATCCAAGCCAAACTCCTCTGGAGACCAAGAATCTGGACTCCAAGAGGAAGCTTCCACTAACCAAGGGCCTAAAAAGAGGCTACACCCTTTATAGTTTCACCAAATTAACAATTCTTACCCCATTTAACCTATGCTGATCTCACTCTCCATTGGAGAATCTGTTTTTATTTTTCAGAAGGCAGTGAGAACTGAGGACAACCTAATTCTATCAACAAGACCAGAAATGATAGCTGACTCCCTGGCAGGAGATGAACCACCTCTCCCACATCAGCCAGGGCCCAGGTGAAACCACAGAGGAAGTGGCAAGATGAGCAAGAGTGTTGCTTCCACAACGAGCTTGACAACCTGTGCCAGGATGATGGAGACAGACACTAAGGATACTGAAAACATCCCAAAGCAGAATTCCAGAAGCTGCTGAGCTTATGATGGTTAAGTTTTGTTGTCAACTTGACCTGCTAGTAACCCATAGTAATCTTGAGTGTTATATAGCAGATTTTGTCCCAATTGGAGAGGGAAAGGAGGCTCAGGGGACTCAGGAAGTCATGTTAGCTAGAAACAAATGTCCCTTACTGGGAAGGTAGTGCAGGAAGGAAATTCCAGAGACTCAGGAAGTTAACAAGTCTGGGAAAGGGTTGCAAGACCCCACCCTAAGGCTATTTAAAGGGGAAGGAAATCTCTCTCCTCCCCCTGCTTTTTGCTGGTCTGTGTGTGGTTGATGGAGGCCTCTCTCTCTCTCTCTCTCTCTCTCTCTCTCTCTCTCTCTCTCTCTCTCTCTCTCTCTCTCTCTCTCTCTCCTTGGACCCGTGAAAGGGGCCAGCTTCTTTTGCCATTATGGAACTTCCCTTGGATCTATAACTTCAATAAATCCCTTCCTTCCATAACTGTGCCTGGTTTGGAGGTTCATCCCAGAGCTTGTGGCTGACAAAAACAGAGCTCAACATTACAGTAGACAAACTCACACAGATGACTCGGAGTTTTGGGGAAGAGGGGACGGAAAGATTATAAAAGCCATGGTGTGTATGTGTGTATGGGGGTACCCAGAGGTACACAATGACCGACTGCTGCGTGCACAACTCATACTCCTCAATCAACCCCATTGTGTCTACTAGCAATCCTACCGAGGAGGACCCTCAGTGGAATGAGGGCAGGGAGGAGGGAAGTGGCGATACCACTGTTCATACAAAGTTACTATTGACTCAATAACAGTATAAAAGAAACTTCCTAATTTGGTAACAGCTAGACATAAAAGCCTCAAGTGTTATGACTTTGAGTCCCAGTAGCTATTAAGTGGGACACAATAGATGTCCAATAATTGTTGGAAGGGTTAAAGAACAAAATGAAAGAATAAATAGTAATTTCTTATTTTGTTTCTTTGCTTAGAAGAGCTACTTTAGCTTTTTTGCCATTTTACATAGTTTTGTCTTTTAACATATAGTATATACATGTATGAAAGATTTAAAATAAAATGAAATAAAAATAAAAGCACCACCATGCCTGGCTTTAATATTTTTTCTTTAAATGTAGCCTCTTGATTCTGTAGGAATTGACAGAGTAAAAGTACTCTTTTCTACTCAATATCCTCAAGATTTGCAAATAGAAAAACATCGGTGCCAACTTCAGGAACTTTGATGAGAACCCGGGAGGGCTGGTTCTCAGCACTACTCTGTTGGGCTGGATTAGCAGCTAATTCCTCTGGGCCTCCTGGTGTAAAACAACACTGAATGAAAAGCGGCTTTGGCACCCTCCACTTCCCCACCCCATCGCTCTGCAACAGGACTCACCAGGTCTCTCTTGGCAGTGCCTGGCCTTCACTTGCCAAGCAGCACATCTTGCCATCCCTCCCTAAGAGTGCTGAGCAGCCAGGAAGATAGCCCTGTTCAGTGGACCATACAGGAAACAGCTCACAGCTCTCTCCTTGTCCTTTCCTTGCAGTTTCACGACCAAGCAGGACTTGATCGCTAAAACACTGTTCTCTTTTCCACCCTTGATTTTGGAAATGATATCCATACTTGCAGGATTCATTGCTTCCCAGCCGTGCTGGATGCGGAGAGGGGGGTTCCTTTGGAAACTGTCCAGAGGGAGGGGATAGGGGGACTTAGAGAACAGAGTATAGGAAATCCACTTTCATTCTGAGGTTGGGAGTAAACTGCAGCCAGGACTCATGGGCTGAAGGATATTTATGAGAGGGAGATGGGAGAGCAGGCTGGTTCGATGAGAAGCACTGAAATGAAATGCCCTTTTAGAATTGAGCTTTATTGGGAGAGTTGTAGCGCCTGCCATGAGGGGTATGGTAGAGTCAGAGAGAGAGAGAGAGAGAGAGAGAGAGAGAGAGAGAGAGAGAGAGAGAGAGAGAGAGAGAGAGAGAGAGAGAGAGAG
>PVHP010004146.1:0-59618 GCA_004024765.1 Zapus hudsonius | reverse complement strand
TCTTCTGCCTTGCCACACTGATCCTGCTCTCAGGAAGGCCATAGGTAAGAGAGTTATAATTCAATGTTGCCTTTGCTCGGGGAGCAGAGCCTCTTTAAAGTGAATGCATTTGTGTTCTAACACAGGGCACAAGGGAGCTCTCCCTGAGGATGGAGACCATCCCATGAACACTGGCCACACCACCCTGTGACACTAAAGGATACTGCTCCAGAAAAGAGAGCGGATGATGTCACTTCACATATATGTTCTGAAGAAAGAGCACCAGGCAGACAAAACCAGCTCACATAGGACCTGCTTTGTGTTTTTGAGAAATGGAAAGCAATTATTTTCTTAGTGAAAAAAAAGATGCGTCTATGAAAAGTAAAGAATACCATGTGTTTGAAAAGCGAATTTTTGCACCTTCAAAGCTGACCCTCCTCAATAATGGTGCTCAAATGTGGGTTCCAATTCAATAATTTTGGGATGGGACCTGGGACTCTTCATTTTAACAAGTTTGCACAAGACACTTAGAAGCTTACATATTGGGTAGTAAGAACCTTGTAGGGCTTGTAAGTAGCTTCATGAAGGAAATTTTATTTCTGTTCCCTTCTCTCAGCACCAAGATGGACAGCTGACATCCTATGAAATAAAGTTAAAAGGGAAGAATCCAATTACTTTATATATCAACATCTAAAATAACTAGCTTTCCGACTGCCACACGTCTCTCTATAGAGAGCCGTGTATGTAAATCCATATATGTGTGTGTATGTATATATAATTGTATATTTTGATTCAAATGCAAAGGAAATGATGTTCTTGGACACACTTTCTATTAAGAAACACAAGCTTTTCATCATGGTTTGATTAAAGGTAAGCCACTTTCTTAATCTAGATCCATCCACTGAACAGCTGGACAAATCCCCGTTTGGAAAATGACTGCCAAATGTTGTGGAATCTCCCTGGCCATGGTAGTTCTACAACTTGGTTGGGATTCTGTGCCTGGGACAGATGAATGTTTGGGAAATTGCTTTGCTTCACTGAACATTGCAGACCCTGGGACTTGTGCGTGATTATTACCCAAACCACTGCTAATGAACACTTTTCCAAATTATGACTCATTCCCCCGAGCTGACTCTTCATAACCTCTGCTTAGCTGTACCCGTCCTGATCACTCCTTTTGTCATCTGACTTGCAGACGGGTGCTGATCTCCTTTGATATACTGTACATGACATGCTAACAAACCCTTCTCTTTAATCAAAGGAATCAGACATATGCCACCGTCAAAAGTCGGGGTGGGGCGAACACGGAGCAGATGTGTTCCTGCAGGTCAGATGGAATGAGTGGATTTGGAACGTACACTTGGCATAATCTTTAAAATCAGCCCTAGGATCTCATTTTAAAACACCCCCCCCACATTTTTCACAGGGCATAGACTTTGTAGCCAGCAGCTTTTAAAAGCAAGAAAACAAAAGCCCTGAGATAACTTTTCAGAAATCCACTCATGAGTACAGCCTTTATATCCAGAAATTCTGGAGCTAGAGAATCTCAACTTTTTAGATATCTAAAGAAAAGCATTTCTACACTCAAATACCAGAAATATATATATGCATATGCCATACACATATGGATTTCAAAACATCTTTATAAATACAGATATATAACTTGCCTACACATAGTAAATTTTACAGCTCACACTGTCAACTGCGTACTCACAATTAGGGTAGAAATAAGTTAATATTCTTTTCTAATAATTCAGCAGGGCTGTTTTCTTTCAAATGGGGAGGGGTGCTCAGCACGGGTCTGGAATGATGGATGTGCTCAAGAAGTACCAGGATGAGATGCAGATGTTGACCCAGACTAATGATGGGGGAAGGCCATTTTGTGGCTAAGATACCTGAGATGCTGTGTCTGACACACCCACCTATTCCCCCCACCCAGTTCCTGTGGCTGAGGAGGACTATAAGGTGACACTCTGGACGCACTGCCCCCCAGATCTGCCTGCTCTGAACCCCCAGTGCTGCCTTCTAGACTTGTTCGTTCAGACCCCTATCTTTCCCTGCTTTGGTGGTTTGAATATAAACAGATTTAACTTCCTACTTAAATCTCCATCAGCTAGAACTCTGCTGGAGGAGGTATGTCATTGGGGATGGAACTGGAGTTCAGTCCTGAGGTGTTCAGCGTCAGCTCCTGCTTGCTGTGGCTGGCTGTTGTCTCTCTGTTATGGATGTGTGATGAAGTGGTGAAATGTTCCCTGGAGTCTGTAAACCTGAAATAATCCCTTTCCTCCCTTAAGGTGCTTCTGGTTGGGTGTTTGTCCCAGCAACAAGGAGGTAAGTGCAGCACCTGCACTGGCTTTCCTCAAACCCCACCTGTCCTGGCAGATGGCATCTGCCTCTTCCTGTCAGTGTCAGTTCTAGGAAGAGACCAATCAGACGCCTCTTCTAGAATTTCCCTCCCTTACCCACAACCAGGCTCCTTGTTTTCATTAGGCTACCTTCTGTGAGACAAGGTGAGAAAACAGAAAGGCTAATTCCTTGTTTTATGTAGATTCAAAACCTAGCACTGTGCAGAGAGTTTGAAAAAGTCCTCTCTCAGGACCTCTTTGGTGACCTTCTTATTGAGTGAGCATTAAGTGTCCAACCACATAATGTCCACTATGCTAGCTTGGGACACTGTGACAGAGATTAAGTCACCATCTCTTCCCCTGAGGGACTTAGAGTTTAGCAGGAGAGACACAAATCACCAGGAAGTGAGTGAGAGATGAGGTTTGCAGCGGATCAGGAGACAGTACAAGGAAGCATGCAGGAGGAAAGGCTGCTCAGCCCCAACTTCTTGAAAGATGTGGCTTCTGGTGAGAATGGAGAACAAGGAACTGGGAAGAGTTAGGAAAGATGGGTGCACTGGACAGAACATGGGGACTCCAGGGACTGCACACTGCTCTTTGTGGCCACAGCCTGAAGGTCTTGAAACCAATGAGAGGCCCCCATACTTCCCTTCTCCACCTCCACGTTCACTTCCTTAGCAGGTCTGCAGCCTCCCTCTTCCCCAAGTCCACTCCAGCTGCCCTTCCTCTAGTTTCTTCTAATTTAAACAAGCCAACACCTGGTTTGTTTAAAAAAATTTATTTGTAATGAAAGAGAATGGGCATACCACTTCACTGCCAACTCCAGACACATGTGCCACTTTGTTCATCTGACTTTACATGGGTACTGAGGAATTGAGCCTGGGTCAGCAGGTTTTGCCAGCAAGCACCTCAATCCTGGTTTCTTTGGCCCATAGGAGAGAGGATCCTGGCCTAACTAAAGCCATGGCCATGGGTGGAGAGAAAAATGAGGTCATCTGAGTGCTGGGAAGACAGCAGATTCCCACCCCTTAGTGTGGGGATACCAAGCAGAGGGAATGCAGTCTTTACTCTCATGTAGACATGAGGATTGCCCCAGAATGTCTGAAGTTGCAGCAGATGCGATGAAGGGCTTATTCTGGAGCCTGTACCTGCTGCAGTCAGAGCCTTTAGTGAGAGGAGAAGTCTTAGTGAAGAGCAGGGAAGATGGCTCCAGAGCTGAGCCTTTAGAGGGAGTGGAAGTCCACTTTGCTTGGCAGGAAAAGATTGTCCATTGTGGGCAGAGGACATGAGGAGTGATGAGTGGGATAGACCTTAGGGACTGAGAGGAGCCTCTGGGGCCTGACTGGGCTGGAGAGGAGGAAAGAATACAGTCAACCTGCTTTCATGGGTTCCTGGAAAGAGTTCCATTTTCCACCAAGTAACAAGAAAAATCTGCAGGTGACATGGTGGTGGTGGTGGTGGTGTGTGTGTGGGGGGGTATATTCTCACAGAAATGCTTTGCTCCTTTGCAGAGACTGACACACTTGAATGACTGATAGCAAATGACAGATTAATTAAAGTTTCCAGAGACAGTACAGAATGCTCAGAGCCATAGCCTAGCTGGTAAGACTGGAGCGTGCAGCATATGTCATGGAGATTTTAGCAGAAGAAATGGAAGTGGAGAGGTTGACTCAGAGGGAGGCCTTTGCCAAATTCGCTTGTTACAGGCCTTTTTCTTTTATTGGTACAAGGGATTGATCCCATGGCCTTGTGTATGCTAGACACGTACTCTATCACTAACATGCCTCTCTTGTTATTTTCTAGTGGTTTTAAATTAATTAATTATCAGTTTGGGTTTTCTGAAGTAGGGTCTCACTGTAACCCAGGGTGACCTGGCACTCACTCTGTAGACCCAGGCTGGCCTCAAACTCACAGCAATCCTCCTACCTCTGCTTCCTGAGCTCTGGATTAAAGGAGTGCTGGGATTAAAGGTGTGTGCCACCATGCCCAACTAAATTTATTTTTGAGATAGGGTCTCACTAAGTTGATCTGACTGCCCTTGAACTTGTTCTGTAACCCAGGTAGGCTTTGAACTTGTGACCCTGCTGTCTTAGCCTCCTGAATGAATGAAATTATAGACCTGTACTACCAGGCCTGGATTTCATGCTTTAGTTCTTTTTCTTGTTTAGTTTTTGCTGAGATGCTGTGCCTGTCTTTCTGGCCCAGGAACTTCCGGATCCTCCCATCTCCTCCCATTGTCATAGAAGCATTAGGATTGCAGATGCTGGACCTGCTTTATGAGGGTGCTGGGAAATCAAGTACCTTTAACTGAGGAGCCATGTCCCCAGACCCCAGTTCTTCTTTCATTTCTAAGAAAAATTGAGTAGGCCATCCTTGCCACGTGAGAGCATTTCCAGATCACAAAATGATGACTTGCTGAGTGAAACACAATGTAGATTTCCACTGTGAGAACAACACAACTTGTCTACAATTAAGATACATCCTCACAACTTAAAAAAAGAAAACCCAAACTAGGTGAGAAGGTGCCACACCTGTAATCCCACCACTTGGGTGTCCGAGACAGGAGCTTGTGAGTTTGAGGCTAGCCTGGGCTATTTATATTGAGAACTTGTCTCAAAACAAAACAACAAAATCCACTCCAAATTGAAAAATCAGGAGGCAGAGAAGGACGGTCCTTTTCTGCTCTTCTCTACGGAAGTCTTGCTGCCTGCTGCTTTTTCTGATTGAGAGCAGCCCCAGGAGAAAGTGTCTGGCCAGCATTTCTAGACTGAAATAGCAAACAAGCGAATGCAAACTCTCCATGCTTAATTATTTTGTTTGCTGATGAGGTGGCACCTGAGGTTTGGAATGGGGCGGGGGACCGACCTGTACTTGTGCAAAAGCCACATACTTGTTCTAGAAGCCCACAGTCAATAGTGGGAAGTGCCTGCTGGCAGGAAGCTTTTAAATTACCGAGCCCATTAGACAGCAGACGTGACTGGAGCAAACAGCTTACAGTCAAACTATGAATGGATAATGGAATCTATGAACGGAAGGATCAATGAGACATTGTAATTTGCGAATGCAGAGGAGGGGAGGCAGCTGGACATGGATTCCAGCTCACCCTGGTTTTTGCAAGAGCTTTGAATGGAGAGAAAACAGATGGACTCTAACATGTAGCAGTTAGAAAATACCTGAAATCTCTCATATGATTTCATCCTATGACAGTGCTTCTGAACCTCAGGCAATCTTGGCCCTGATATGGGACATCTTGAGTACCTAGTCTGTTCAAACCCAATCAAATTGGTAGGACTTGTAGAGATGGAGAGCAGAGGAGGTGGGGGGCAGGGGAGGCAGGGAGCCCTTCTGGTATCCAGTGGGTAGAAGCCAGGGATGCTGGGAAACATCCAACAGGGAGCAGAATCTTCCACTGATTTCAAAAACAAAGGATTATCCAGCCCAAAATGCCAATAATGCCTGGGTTGAGAAACACTGCCATAAGAGAAAAACCCCAAGAAAGATTTTTTTTTTAAAGGTAAAAATCCACAGCTCTCTGCAATAGGATGTGGCGTCTGCAGAATGAGGTTGTGCCTCTTCAGGAAGAGTGAGAACAGGAAGACTTATCAAGATGAAACAAGGAAGAGACTGGTCTGTGCAGGTTATCCCTGTAGCTGAATAACAGTTCACCTTGGTCACTCTTTTTATTGTTAGCTGATGTTAATAAAATCCATTAGTTTTAAGAATCTTGACTGCACAGTAAGGGAAGAGAAGATGTAGTAATAAAACATTTAGGGGCTAGACAGATGGCTCGGTGGTTAAAGGCACTTGCTTTCAAAGCCCACAGCCCTGGTTTGATTCCCCAGCACCCACTTAAAACCAGACACACAAAGTGACACATGCGTCTGGAGTTTGTCTGTAGAGGCAGGAGACCCAGGTGCGCCCTTACTCTCTCTCTCTTCCACCCTCTCTCAAATAAATAAATAGCATTTGGAATGATACTGCTGTCAGTTCTAGGGACTGCCATGAACCTCTTGGATCCAGGTTCAAAGGCAGACCAGAAAAATGACAGGCATGGGCTCTGCTTTATCCAAATCCCAAGATGAGCTGCTCAGAGAAGCCAGGGATGCTGGAAAGGCTCCCTGTTCTATGTTTGGTTCAGGAGCCCAGATTAGACTTGTGACAAACCCCCTTTTTCACGGACCCTGTCAAGGCCCCTACTGACAACACCTCTTGTACTTTTAGCGTTTGGCTGTGTCTTCTGTTCCGTGACACTTAGCTGTACGCATGGCACAGAGAGAACGAACCTGGGTTTGGAATAGCAGCGAATCTTCTTTTCAATTCAAACATAGGGTTAAGTTTTCAGAAGGCCACGAACAAGCTATCTGATGTTCTTGCCTTCTGTTTAAAGTGGCTTATCTTCACTGTTCTGCTTAGTTCAGATATAACTATGTCTTTTAGGTCTGTTCTATGCCTGACTCTGAACTGGGTTTCTCTTGAAGTCTGTCATGTCAGCTGTCTTCTCTGTCTGCCTTCTTTGGTTCTTTTCTTTTCACCAAGGAACCTAAAATTCCACCCCTAAAAAGCAGACACAACACACACACCCATTCTGCCCAAATCAATAGTTCCTGAATTCATACAACATAGCACGTTGTCCATACCTAATGGAGTCAATGCAGAGACTAAATGATTTAATACTTTTAAAGTGTAAACCAATGCTTAGCACATGTGTGATCAATAAATGTTAACTAGTTGTTTAAATTACTTCAGTGCTCCGTATCAGTCCTTTCAACGGTTTTCTATCTCTGGGTTACTTTGACCTGGGTGTTTTTTTAAAAAATATTTTATTTATTCATTTTTCAAGCAGAGAGAAAGAGAGAGAGAGAGAGAGAGAGAGAGAGAGAGAGAGAGAGAGAGAGAGAGAGAGAGAGAGCAAGCACCAGGGCCACCACCTTGTGGGTCTGGCTTATGTGGGTATCCTGGAGAATTGAACCAGGGGCCTTAGGCACTGGAGGCAAGTGCCTTAACCGCTGAGCCATCTCTCCAGCCTGCGACCTGGGTGTTTTAACTCCTGAGTTTATGCTGGAAAGCTTGAGAACACTGCTCTACAGCTATTTTAAAAATATGTGTGTGCGTGTGTGTGCACTCATGGAGGCAGAGGACAATCTTGTATGTCATCCTTAGAAAGACTGTCCACCTTTTTTGAGATTTCACTCATCAAAGCTCAAATATTTTCTCTACTTTTCATACATTTAGAGGCATGAGAATGAAGTAAAAATGCTTTCGTTCTTACGATATTAAAAACAAAATCCATAGTCCAAACACCTACTTTTTTAAAACTTAGTTTTTAGAGTAGTTCAGTTTTTACAGAGAAGTTGCAAAAATAATACAAATAACTTCCTCACATACATGTTTGCATATTATTATCATAACCATTTGAGAATAAGGAAAAAGACATTGGCCTTATCTCTGTTTCACTTTGTACTTCCTAGAACCATGATGTTCTTTTACACAGAGTGTAATGGTCACAATAAGGAAATTTACATCAATAACATACCATCTCTCAATCCATAGTCTGTATTTAGTATTGACATTTGCGGCAAAGCTGCTTTTTGGTACAATTAGCTTCTGGCCTGGAAGCCAATCCAGAGACATTTTTTTTTTTGTATTTAGTCATAAAATAAAACTTTTGTCTCTTCCATTTGAGTTCCTCAGTCTTTTTTATTCTTCCTTTTTGTGTTTTGCAACCTTGACACTTGAAAGCAGAGGCCAGCTATTTCATAGACCACGCCTTCATTGGGTTCATTTCCTCATGATTACATAAGGTTTTTCCTTTGAGGCAGACATGCCACAGCACTGCTCTTTGCATGGTTTATCATATGTGGAGACATGATGGTAGTTTGTGATTCTAACTTTGGTCATTTTATATTAGTTACTTTACTTGATGCTATGACCAAATACTTGATCAGCAGCTTAAGGACAGAAAGGTTTATTTTGGCTTATGGTTCCAAGTTACAGTTCTCCATGGTGTGAAAGGTATGGTGACAGGAGCCTGAGGCAGCTGGTCACATTGCCTCTGCAATCATGAAGCAGAGGACGATGGATGCTAGCGCTCAGCCAGCTCTCTCCTTTTTGTACCGTCCAAACCCCAGCTCATGGAACCTCAGTCCACAGTTGTGGTGGCTTTTACCCCACAGCAATTAATCTAATCTAGAGAATCCTTCACAGGCGTGCTCAGAGACTAGCTTCCTAGATGATTCTAGTTTCTTTTAGTTGATTATCAATATAAACCATAATGGTAACCTAGGGATATACTTTCATATTGTTAATGCTATGTTATTTATCAGATTTTTAAATAAGTGCTTTATCATTGGGCTACATCCTCAGCTATTTCTATCAAATGCCCATGTAGTAGACCGCTGATAATTCAAAAATGCTGTTTTTTCTATATTTATTATTACTTTTTACGTGTCTGTATATATTTATTTATGCCAGAATGAACTTGTGGACTCTAACTTTATTCGACATGATATAATTCATCCAATTTGGTGCCCAGATTGCTTCCTTGTGATTATTAATCTGTTTAAGATTTGGCCACTGAGAGCCTCTTCAAGTCAGCTCCTCTTCCCTTTAGACATGTTCCCTTCATTTTCTGATCTCATTCAAGATGTTTCAGGTACATTTGTGCTGCCCCTTCCATCTCTGGGCTATTCTTGAATTTCATATAAGAAGAAAATACAGTATGTGTTCTTTTGTCCCTGGCTTCTATACAACAAAATATTTTGGGGTTTTATCCATGCTGTGGTATGTATCAACTATAACATTGATTTTCATTGCTGAGACATAATCATTATGTGTATATATTACTATCATCTGTCCTCCTTTTAATGGGCAATTGATTGTTTTTGGCTATTATTAATAAAGTTGCTATTGCTATAAACATTTGGCACAAATCTCTTCAAAGACAAGTATTTTCATTTTTATTAAGTAAACATCTGGTACATCTTAGGATTGTTGTATGTTTGAACTTTAGGAAAAATTCCAGACCATTTTTAAAGTAGTTTCATTTCATATGCCTATCAGCAATATACAAGAGATTCAGTTGCTCCATATTCTTGTCAGTATTTGATGTCATTAATTATTTTAGTTGTAGTTTTTCCAGTGGAGTGAGATGGTATCATATTGTGGCTTTTACCTGCATTACCCTATGGCAAATGACACTGTGTATATTTTCATGCTCATACTAGTCACTTAATCTTTTATGAAATGCATGTTCAAATGTTTTTTAATCGGACTATTTGCCTTTTAATTATAGATTTGCAGGAGCTCTTTAATATAAGTCTTTTGTCAGCTATATGTGCTGTGACTATTTTCTTTCAGCCTGGAGTTCTCCTTTTCATTTTCTCAATGGTGTGTTTTAATAAGGAGATTATTTTTATTTTGACATAATAGTTTAACAAAATTTTTCTCTCATGTTCAGCACCTTCCATGTCTTTTCTAAGAAACATTTGATGATCTCCTTGCTTTGTATTCTAGAGACTTTTATAGCCTTAACTTTTATACTTGGATCCATAATCCATTTCACATTAATTTTGTGTGTGGTACAAAATAGTGGTCAAGATTAATTTTGCCCTGTGTATTTATCTCATTGTTTCACCTCCATTGCTTGCTAGACTTCCCTCCTTCATCTCTCATTAAATAATGTTGGAACTTAGGTGAAAATTTATTGGCCTATTTCTGGATTCTCTGTTAATCTACTTCTTGACTACACATTACCATATGCTCTTCACTACTAGACTTATGCAGTAAAACTTGAAGTTAGGCAATATGTATCCTTAAGCTTGGTTCTCTTCCAAAATTGCTTTGACTCTTCTAGGCCCTTTGCATTTATACATATATTTTATAAGTAATCTGTTTCTATAACAGATGAGATTTTTGGTATGAATCTATAAATTAGTCAATAAATTAATTAGATATCAACAATAATGTATATTCAACATATACACCTACCTGGTGTAAGCATGAACTAGACTTTGACCCTTTGGTTTTATCTCTCATGATATATGTGTATATGTAGTATTTGCATTGATTTTGGACAGCTCTAGTCAGAAGAAAGTTTTTTCACTTTATTTCTGTTGAACTGAGAACCCTAACCCCAGCCTTTGGAGGTTTGGCCAGGATATCGTGTGCATTAGCTGATTCCAAGAAGGGTAGGCCATGGGGATGGTGAGGAGAGAGGTATGGCTCTTCCGTACTTGTAGGCATCACAAGACATGGCAATTTGGGGTGCTGGTTTAACGTGGTTCATAGCACTGGTGAGGGAGGAATCATGAGAAATGGCAGAAGTAACCAGAGCCAGGATTATGGAATGCACGAGGGATAAACTACATATGTTATGGCTGAGATAGCTGGTTATTTGAGAAAGATAATGGAATAATGGCCACCCTTGGCAGATAGAGCCTATATACATATCTTCCCCAAAGTAGCACATGCCCCTTTCAGGGCTGGGACCCCATGGCTGGCAAACAGAAGAGCCTTGCTCTAACCGTCCACATCTCCCAGTCTCCACATAACATTGATCCATATTCACTTTAAATCTCATAGTCTTGATGCCCCTGAGACCTCATCATCCTGGGGGAAGCCCTGTTGATGTCTCATTTGCCTTCTTGGCAACTCCTCTTCCCCCATAAATCTTGAGCAAGGCCAGGGTGAGCTTCTCTGTCAGATTCTGTCTCCACTGTGCCTTAATTAGCCCAATGGAGATGGAACACCATGGCCATCAGGATTGGAAATTAGGCTTGGGAAGTCCCTGGTGGTGTTCAGGCCATTATTACCCAGCCTAGGCTTGCTTCTGGGCTTTTAAGTGCATTAGAGCACTCTGCATTGACTTGACTGGCTGCTCTTGCTGGCTGACTTGTCAAATTACCTCTCATTTGTACAGCTCACCTGATGTTGTGGAAGCACTTTCCTGGCATTGGGAGCTCCCAGTTCATCCTGAGGGATTTGGGGACTGGGCCTAGTGTTACAGAGGGGGAAGTGGGGCCCTGGCTGTATTGAGTAAGTGTATAGTTCGTCCCCTTCAAAGGCCTAATGTGTGTAATTGGGAGTGATTTTTCCCCCACATTGCTGGATTTAAAATTCTGATCTGGCAGCTCAATGAACCACTGAGCAAGGCTGCGTTTGAAATGCCAAAGTAAAGCAGAGAAAGGACTAATTTGTTATTGAATATGGGTTTCATCGACCCTGCAAAGGGATAACCTGGATCTTGCGGTGACACACATTATCTTGGGCTTCTGAGTTCAGGGGCTGGTGATCTAAAGTTGTACAGCTGTCCATATTAGTTGTATCAGAGGCTGGCTAAGAATGACAGTAGAACCGAAGCAGAAGGGTGCTTTTATGACTTAATCCTAAATAAATCTTACTCTTCAAGGAAAAGGGTTTGTTAAATGGGGAGGAGCAACACATGTATTCATTAACTCATCTATTATCCATTCCCATACCCGTTTCTTCTATACATTTTGATTTTATAACTAGTACATACATTTGGTAGCTGACATAGACTTGGGATGGGGAATATTTAAATGCATTTTTAAAACAATGTACAACCAGGCAAAGCAAACTTCTCAGATATGGTTCAGACAAAAATAATTCTAAACAGGTACAAATTTAGACCAGAGCTTCTGTTTCCCAAGTCAACAGCAGAGAGGCACTGAAAATGGGAAAACGTTTGCTTAGACTTTCCCATTGTCTCTAAGACAACCATTAGTTCCGTGTGTATCTACTACCATGAACACAAGTGTTTAAAAACATGGTCTATAGAAAGAGACACTCCAGAAAGCCACATGCTTTTATACATGAGTATAATTTCAGACAATGATCTATGGTCAAGGAAGGTATTTTGGAACCTTGAATGTTATCCTGATTTCCTCTGGTCAGTGACTATTTTACCTGTCCATGCGAGTAGCTCTGATCAGGGTGACACTTTGGAAGGTCAAAGAGTAGGAAATATCAAGTAAGGCTGGGCTTAGTGGCTCATACCTATCATCCCAGCACTTTGGAGGCTGAGGTAGTACCAGCCTGGGCTACAGAGTGAGTTCCAGTACATCTTAAGATAGAATGAGACCCTGCCTCAAAAAACTAAAGCAACAAAAAAACCTTAGAAAATATAATGTATATGTTTGTATGAACAGTAATCAACAGGGAATTACATGTTCTGAGTCAGATAAAACCAAATTACACACTGATTTTTTTGTGTTTTGATAGGGGCCAAAAGTTCAATAGTATTGTTGCTGATGATTTTTTTTATTGGTTTTTTTTTTTTTTTTTTTTTTTTTTTTTTTTTTTTTTTTTTTTTTTTTTTTTTTTTTTTTTTTTTTTTTTTTTTTTTTTTTTTTTTTTTTTTGGTTTTTCGAGGTAGGGTCTCACTAGACCCCAGGCTGACCTGGAATTCACTATGTAGTCTCAGGGTGGCCTTGAACTCACGGCAATTCTCCTACCTCTGCCTCCTGAGTTCTGGGATTAAAGGCATGGGCCACCATGCCCGGCTCCTGATGATGTTTTTAACAGGATGTCAGTCTTTGTTATTAGGAAACTAACATCATTATCTATACTACACCTATAAATTCAAGAGACGTTCTGTGTATAAACATCTATTTCTTTTATCTAGATTTGCAGAACCCATTAAAAGAAAACAGATTAAAATGATAAGAAAAAATGAAATGTTGAACATTTCTATTAAGCTGTAAAATTTACCAATTATAATTGAACATCAAAAACTACATTTCTCAATAGTGACTATCCAACAAAAATTAAAGAAAGGTGAACAAGCAGGGCATATTTTAAAAGTCAGAAAAAAATACTCAGAAAAAATACTCTTGTAACCTTCCTTTGGGTATAGTAAAATCAGCATTTTGCTACCCAAAGTGTAAAATCCAAAGCGAAACTGTTTATTTAATAAAATTTATGCATGGAAAAAAACCCTGCTGTATGTATGTTCAACCAAAAAAATCTTGTATTTTCTCATGTGTGAAAATGCATGTTTTCTTGTCTGGATATTGTCATAGTTATTTCTGTGTGACTCTTAAGGAAGAAATAGTGCCTACATAATCTTTCTAAATTAAATCTTTGCATTTAATAAAAATTAGCTCTACTTTAAAACAAGCAACAAATATCAAGTGGTAATTCTGGCTTGCTTTATAGTGGTAGGCCATACCTGTGACCTTTGATTGGTTGGACGTAGACATTTGGCTCTGTCTGAGCCAATCATTCTATGCCATCCTTCTGGGCTTCATGATTGGTCCACTGATGGGGACTTGACCTACTGTGGGCCAGTCAGAATCCTTCCCTGGAACACAAAGTCTGCCAATGGTGCTGCTTCTGGGAGAGAAGAAAGCCAATAGGAAGAACCATGAAGGCAGGGTCCAGAACCCTCAAATCTGACTCAGGCTGTATTCCTTAGTTAGGGCTTCCAGAGCTAGTAAGACAGTGGCTCGAACAACAGGAATTTATTATTAGCTTAATCCATTGGTGCAGGGGTAGCTGAATGGCCTATTGGGAGGTGGTTAAAAACTTTAGAAGGTGGCACCAAGGTGTGGAAGTGGGTTACTGTCAGTGTGTCAAGGTAGGGTATATTTTGTCCCTGGTCTCTCTCTCTCTCTCTCTCTCTCTCTCTCTCTCTCTCTCTCCTCACTTTCTTGGCTTCCTGGCTACTATGTGCTCTACCACACCCTCTCTGACATCATGTTCAAAATGTTCAACTTTGACACAGGCCCACAGTGACAGGGCCAAGTGGCCATGGACTGAAACCTGTGCAACTGTGAACCAAAATAAAGAAGTCCTCCTCCTATGTGGTTTATCTCAAGTGTTTTGTCACAGCGACAGAAAGCTGACTAACATAGGAAGCTGGGTAACTTGGTTTTGGCCTCTCTCAGAGGACAACTAGAAAAACTGGACCAGTTATAATAAAGTCTCCTCAGGCTATGATAGGCCCCTCAATGAGAGGCAGTGAAAAACGGTGCTGAGGTCTTACAGACAAAGGAACGCTACCTATGAGCTCAGTATTTAGGAGTACCTTCCCTCCTTGGGATGCTTGCCTGTTTCACCACATTTAGAGAGAAAATCTCAGCTCCCAACAGCTCAGGAGTGAGGGATTGTGACTGACACCTCCCTCCCTCATTTAGCCTGCCAATAGACTCTACTGTTTTTACCTGAGTGTATCTCTGGAATCCCTTCACATCTACCTCCCAGAACCACCCTGGCTTATTTCTGAATTGTTGCTTCCATGTAAGCCCCTCCACCCTGTTCTCTATGCCAGAAAACACTCTCCCTCAGATCAGCCAATGGGATTTGGCTAAAGCGGGTGTTTGCTGATTTAATTTGCCCATGATTTCTCATTATATTTATGATTCAGACCCAGATCTTTAACAGTGCCCGCAAAATCCTGGAGTGTCTCTCTCTAGCTATTGCTCCAGCCTCCATGCTTTCTCTGATTCTATGGTTCAATGCCCTGGTTTCCTTTCAGTTCTATGCCCTTCCCTGTCATCACAGGCTCTCTGCACATGCTCTGCTTCTGTCTGGAATGCTCTTTCCAGTTCCCATTCCTTACCTTGACATGAGGTGGAGTACCCTTGAAGTGGAAAATAGTATTCTCTTTCATCTAATCAGCTTTCCATGGATATGTGGACCATGAAGAGAAAACTAAGACACTACCATCCACCTGTTTCAAAGCATCTTTAAGGGCTGTTGTAGTCAACTTACTCTGTTGCTGTGCAGAAAGAACCCAAACAAAAGCGGCTTGTGGAGGAATGGGTTTATTTGGCTTATGGACTTGAAGGGAGACTCCATCCTGGCAGGGAAAACGATGGCATGAGCAGAGGGCTGGACATCACCTCTGCCACAGCACTGCAAACAGCAGTAGGAAGGTGTGCCCAACACTGGCAAGGGGAAGCTGGCTTATAACCCCCAAAAGCCCGCCCCCAACAACACAGCTCCATCGAGGTTGTAAAATCCAAACTACCATCAGCTGAGGATCAGTTACCCAGAACACATTCACTTGTTTGTGGGGGACACCTGGATCGCCTTTAACGGAGGCGTGCACAAACTTGGAATGACATGTACTGAGCACCACAATGAGCAGTAGACATTTGCAGTTGGCCTCTCCCTTTTCAGAAGATGTGTGCTATTAAGCCAATGGTTGTTGCAGGCAGGTCAGCCTGGCTCATCTGTTTGGCCTTCATCCGGTTCAAACCTTCTGAATTTTCGGTCCCCTCTTGGGCTGTACAGTGTCCGTAGAGCAAAATGTTACAGGAAGTCTGCTGGGTACACTGCCATGGAATGGTAAATACATTAGGTGAATCAAACATTCACAGCTCTTTGCTCTGCTAGTGGGATCTGGTTCATTGTTAAAAGGTTTAGAACAAGTAGAAAATTGAGAACAGACTTCATACTGCGCTAGGTTTTCGCTAATAAAAGTCTCTGTGAAAGTTCCTCTCTTTGAGAACTTGAGCTTGTGTTGGGATATTGCTGCTTTCTTTAGTATGAGGGTCACACTGGGTCAATAAATTCCAAATTCCTCTAAGTTCTAAGTTACCTGGGAAACGAACAGGTAGCAACTAGTAGGGGTGAAGTAGAGAGGCAGAAAATCTCACAGAGGGGAATGGCTGATCTGCTTAAACCTATGAGGTGGCCACGTATGTTCCTTGGGGAATGTGGTGATTGGGTTTAAATAGTTCTGGTATTTGGGGTGCTTAGCACCTTTTTAGAAAAACAACTTGCTCTTCTTTTTTCTAGAAACACTGTGGGCCTTTCTGACTAAAATCTTAGAGAGGTGACAGAATCCTTTGACATGAGAGACGCACGGTTCGAGTAGAAGAGTGCCAGCTTGGAGAAAGCTCGTGATGATTTCTAGATGCCAGATTTTCCATCCCACTTGGGTGAGGAGCATCAGACCACACCATCTTCTTCCATTTACTCCTCTTTGGTTCTTAGTCTGGGATCAGTCTCCTTCCATTGTCCCACAGTCGTCTGGTAATAGTAGAAAGTCATTTCAGTCCCTAGTCATTGACCACACAGGTGGCTGGCCCAGCTGTGCAGATTTTAAAGAGCTCCTGCAATAGTATTTTGATGACCAATCCTGCTTTTTCACTGATTTCTTTTTCCTTTTGGCTTGTGTTATATGTGTTTGATGTGGTTGTGTGGTGTGGTGCATGTGGTATGATGTGGTTGTGTGTATGGTGTTGTATGGTGTGTGGTTGTGTGTTGTGGTATGTGTGAGTTGTTGTGTGGTGTGGTGTGGTTGTATAGCATGTGTGGTATGTGTAGCATGGTGTGGTGTGTGCGATTCAGTTGTGTGGTGCATGTATATGTACCCTAATGGTTCCCCATGCTCTTGCCAATGGCACAGAGCAGACAGCAGTGTCCCACTCCATTGCTCTTTTGCCTGTCCATGTTTTGAGCCAGAGTCTCTTACTGATACCAGAGCTTACTGTTCTTTAGGAGCCTGGGCAATTCCCTGGTCTCTGCTCCCCTTCGGGAACTGTGGTTACAAGTGCTTGTTTATATTACTTCTGGAGATTGAAACTCGGGTGGTCTCAGATCCCCTCAGGCCCTCAAGCTTACTCGGGAAGAGCACTTACTTTAACTGCTGAGCCATCTCCCTAGCCTTGTTTTTTGTTTTTTGTTTTTTTTTTTTTTTGTATGTGTGTTTGTGTGATATGTGGTATCTGCACTTGTGTTGTGTGATATGTGGTATCTGCACTTGTGTTGTGTGATATGTGGTATCTGCACTTGTGTGCGTGCACAGATGCACATATCCCATGCACATGTATGGAGGCCAGAGAACATCAGGTGGGTTCCTCTATCATTCTTCTGGGTATTTCCTTGAAATGGAGTCTCTCCCTCAACCCAGAGCTGCCATTTTCGGCCAGCTAGCCCCAGGGATTCTCCTATCTCCATTCCACTCGGGACTAGGGTTACAGACATGTGTGTCTTTGCCCAGCTTTTTATGTAAATGCTGGGGAATCAAACTCTGGTGGTCTCAGGCCCTCTCAGACTCTCATGCTTAAGTGGCAAGCACTCTTACCTGCTGAGCCACCTAGCCAGAAAATGGGTCATATTTTGTCTCTAAACAGAACCTACCAAAAATTCTACATGGTTAGACTCACCAGAGCAGGTGATATTAGATGCAGTTCCATTAGGATCACAAGGGACTGAGGCTTATTTTGTTGAGGGATTGTGTCCCCTTAACCTGAGCCTGCTCTTCTTCTTTTTCTGCATGTGGATGTGTGTTTTTATGTGTGTGGAGGTGCCCATGCGCATATGCACATTTGTGTGTGAAGAGCAGAGATCAATGTTAGGTGTCTTCCTCAGTCAGTCTCCACCTCATTCTCTGAGGCAGGGTCTCTCACTGAATCCAAAACTCATTGATTCATCGACAGTGGCTATCCAGCAGCCATAGCAACCCTCTTGTTGCCACCTCCCCAGTGCTGGAATTACAGATACCCATCGCTAAGTCCAGCTTTTATGTGGATGTTGGGGTTCCAAACATAAGGTTCTCTTGCTTATGAAGTAAGCGATTTACCCATAGAGCCATCTCCCCAGCTGTGAGCCTTTTCTTTAGCTGCCATTTCCTGTGAACTATTTCTTGCTTCCTGAACATAATCTCTCCAACATTCTAATGCCATTCCTACCACCTGAGGTGTCTTACCCAGTCTATATGAAAAAAATGCCTGGTATTCATATATATTTGCCCATCCATGTGTGTGTGTGTGTGTGTGTGTGTGTGTGTGTGTGTGTGTGTTTGTAATATGAAATGTGGGATTCTGGCTTGTTGCACCAGCCAGAACAAGCCAGTGACGTTTAATGTAATTCAACCAAGTTTTGGAGATAAGGCCCTGAGGTCATTAAAGAGTTTTTGGGTTTGAAGTAAAATTGAAATGTCCAAGTAGTGATAGACATGACATCTATACACACTCATATACACTCTCATATATATATACACATATATATGTATATATATAGCTTGTAGCTTAGGAGATCATTTAGAGTATGCTAGCATTAATCATGGTTAACATTTCTGTGGTACTTATAAGATAGTTTCTATTAATTTATTAATATTTTAATTACCTATTAGTATTTTCTCAATTCTCTTACTCTCTATAATACCTATGAGATCCATCTCCAACTTATTGATGATGAACAAGAAATGTTAACTACTTGTCTATAACCACAAGTAGACATATATACTTGACAGTGACCAGCATATAAAAAACAATCAAGGCCCAAGGAATAGATAAGATTGCCCCAAAGAAGAAAATGCAAAGTGAATAGAACAGGCAAAAGAAGCATGGTGAGGCCTGTTTTCTTGCTAAATGGATATGTTGAGCCCAGCAAATTGCTTTATAAATGTATATGTTTATGCACGATGATTAATGCTAAAAAGCTATGGGAGCTAAAAAAAAAATGCCCTTGGCTAGGCAGACAAACAGGGAAAAGGGGCCCTTGGTAGGTGCTAACCCAAGATGGTGAAAGGGGTGACTGCACTTCCTCCTCCTTCTTCCCGGCCATGGTGAATTTTCCCATGGGTGGGCTGGCTTGGAGAGCTTTCTGGGACCTGCACAGTACAAGATGCATCATGGACAAACCAGCACCTTCACCTTCACCTTCATTTAACCTGACCAATGATGGACTCTGGACAGTTAGGCTTCCCCTCTTCAATAAAAGTTCAGTTCCCTCCTAACTGTGGATTTTTCCACTCTGGAAATACACTGTTCCCAGAGGAGTCTGCTCTTTCTATTTTCTTTCTTCCTTTCTCTGAAATAAACTTCTTTTAAATACTTTCCTAACTTTTAATTCTTTAATCAATAGAGAAAACAAACCCCACACTCTTAGGTAGTATAAGTACTGTTCTTAATTTTGGTTAGAGAAGTTTCTTTTCACAGATGGTGGTGAATACTGCGAAGTGAAGAAAAGAAGAGAAAGCCCAGTGCTTAGCACTGAATGAGTCATCTTTATCAGACCCAGGGAACATTGCAGAGGAGGTGCCTGGAAGCACATTAGTGTTACTCCAGAGAAAATTCTCTATGGAGGTAGTGGTAGACACTGAGGATACTCAAAACTCAACCAAGCTGAAAACAAGAGGCTGTTGGGAGTTCAACACAAAAAAAGACACCTATCATATCCCCCAAGGCTCAGGCAACAATGTAGAAGAGGGAAAGGAAATAGTTGAAGAACTACAGGGTGGGAAGAAGTACTTTTGGAGCACTATTCTTTGGATGTGACCTGACCTGCGCATTCATGATCTCACAGTGACTATCATTCCCTCTTCAATGCCTGCACAATTCTGAGCCCATTGACACTTTGATATAGAGATGGAGGAAGACAAAAAAATGAGACATTAAAACAGAAGAAGAGATGCTCCAGGGTGGAGGAGAGAGGAGAAGAGGATAATAGGACCAGAATGTGATCAAATGGCAGTATGCGTATATATTGAAATCCTCAATAGAAGTGTTAAAAGAAAGAAGAATGGTGAGGTATCCCAATTTCCCAATGGGAGAAAGAATAGATGAGCAAGAGCTTGTAGAGGAGCTTAAGGAATAGCCAGAGAAGAGGAAAGAAAATATGGAACATGAAGAAAATGAACATTTCAAAAATAATGAGAAAACCTAGTAGTAGACAAAAGACATGGAACAAGAGGGCTGGGGAGATGATTCAGCTCGTAAACTGTTTGTCACACAAGCATCAGGAAAGTTAAGATCCTAGAACCAGTGCCTGGAATCCCAGCAATGGAGAGAGAGAGACAAGAGGATCCCAGTGCTTTCTGGGCTAATATGTAAGCTCTAGGTTCAACGGGAGACTCTGTCTCAAAAATAAGGTGAAAAGTAATTCAGGAAGTCACTGAACAACAACCTCTAGCCTCTACAGGCATATATGCACATGGACCCCCCCACATGAACATTCATACAAATGTTCACACAAAGCACACATACATACCTGAAAAATAAAAGCATGGGACAAGGTGATAATTTAAAACCAAATAAATCAGTTGTAATATCTTTAAATGTCAAACTAAATGTCAAAATATGGGTTCAATACTTAAAAATCAATTTGGTACTATTTATAAGTCATAAAAAATTATATTAAAGTAATAATGAAAATGGGGGAAAGTGTCAGAAATTTAAAAATTTATATTTAAATTTTAAAAATTTAAAAATCAGGACATCTATGTAGAATTAAATTAAAAAATTTATTAAAAGGGGTGCACGATAGCCAACAATTAGCAGACACCAGGACCCGCCTGGTAAAGGTTCAAGATTCCAGCTGGTATCCAGTCCTTGGACCCACACTGGCTGCACTCCAAGGCACAGCACCCCCCCAGCTCCTGCACCAGCCTAGAAGGGGCTACCCAACTCCTTTCTGCTCCCACAGAGGACCAGAGAGTTGCCCCACCCCACCCACAAACTCCCATCATAGCCCAGTGTCTCTTCCTGCTGCCTCCTGACCTGAGCCCTTGCCACCTCAGTCCTCCCCTTCCCTCCAGCCAAGTGCTGGGTCCCTGAGCACACCAGGCCCCCAACCTCGCCTGTATATTTTAGGCATGCACCTGCTGGCAGGTGCCAGTCTGTGAGTACATCCAGTCACACTGGCACAACTCTAACTCCCCCCCACCCTCGCTCAAATCAACAAAGCCGCTGACTGGAGGGGGCGCTAAACCTCAACCCCCATCATTCTGGTGCACTCACCAGCCCAGCTGCTGATCTGAGGGCACACACAGTTCCAGATAAACCAAGTAGGTGCCCAACCCTCTCTGTGAAACCCAGCACACACCCCGTCCACACTGTTGAGGTGAGCACATCATAAGGACACTTCCAAACCCTCCAAGTGGAACTTAAATGGGCAGATCACAAGGCAAGAAGAATCTACCAGCTGAGGAACTCACACCAAACCCACCAAGTCCCAAATGGGAAGTCAGTAGTGAAGCTATCAAAGAGAGAGAGCAGGTGCAAGCCCAGGATGAGATGACACTTAGCCCAGATCAGACTGGCATGAATTCTATGATGAGGTTATGATGGAAATGGAAGCAAAAGTTGATAATCACCTAGAAATGTACAGAGCCAGCTCATAAGCTTTACCACCAGGCTTAATAAAATTGAGGAGAAACAAATGCACTTATGTAGATCAGTGATTGAACTAAAGGCAAACCAGCCAACAGAAGATCTCAAGAATCAGCCAGACAAACTAAGTGAAGACATAAGCAAATGCAAGAATGAGTATCAGGAAGCATTAAGTAAGTCAAATATTGAAATGAAAACACATTTCAACATAATGATAGAGGCAATTCAAAACGGGGTATCAGAAAACAAAAACCAAATGGAAGTGATAAGAACCTCTCTAGAATCCATTACCACTAGAATCAATAATTGGGAAGACAGAGCCTCAGATGTGGAAGATAAAACAGAAGAGAATGAAAAGGAAACCCAAAACTTGAATAAGTTCAAAAAAGCATGAGAACAAAATATGAGGGATCTGTGGGATGCCATAAAGAGACCTAATCTCAGGATCATGGGGATCCCAGAAGGAGAAGAAACCCAGGCCAAAGGCATAAAAAATATTTTCAACAGAATTATTCAAGAAAACTTTCCTTATCTTGCAAGAGAAAGACCGGTCCAGATACAGGGTGCCCACAGGACTCCAAGTAGGTTGGACCAAAGAAGGACCTCTCCAAGACATATCTTAGTTAAAATGCCCAACAAAAAGTAAAGAGAAAGTGCTCAGGGCAGCAAGAGAGAAAAAACTCATCACCTATAAAGGTAATCCCATCAGATTTACCTCAGACTTTTCACTTGAAACCATGAAAGCCAGAAGGGCTTAGGACAATGCTCTTCTAGGCCTAAAGAAGTATGGCTTTCAACCTAGACTACAGTACCAAGCAAAGCTATCCTTCATAATAGATGGAGAATTGAAAGTGTTCCATGAAATAAGCCAACTCTACGATTATCTGAACACAAAGCCAAACCTACAGAAGATACTAGGGGAGATTTTCCATGCAGAAGAGACAAACAATCTACCTCAGGAAAGTAATAGAGAACACGCATGGTAAGCAAAACCAGTGTGCTAATAATAACAGTACAGTTATCAACCCCCATAAACCTCCAACATGGTAGGGCTTAAAGCAAACCTCACAGATATAACTTTGAATATAAATGGACTTAACTCTCCTATAAAAAGACAGGCTAGCAGGGTGGATCAGAGAAAAGGACCCTTCTATCAGCTGCCTTCAAAAAATACACCTTACCTCTAAAGACAGTAATTTCCTAAGGGTAAAAGGATAGAAAATGATTTTATGGCATTGGGAATAATAAGAAAGTGGGTGTGGCTACACTAATATCTGACAAAATAGACTTTAAACCAAAATCAATAAGAAAAGGACAATGATGTTGTGGTAGTTTGAATAATGTCCCCCAATAGATTCAAAAGTTTATTATAATTGTAAATTGTCTCCAGCCAGTTCTGGCTGGAGGAGATGTGTCACCTTGGCCAGATCCTAGGGTTCAGCCCTAAGGTGTTTCTGGGGTGGGTCTGGAATTCTAGCTTTACATATGCAAAAAGCAGTCTGAGCTCAAGCCTGGAATTCCTCTTGTTTGCTAGTTTTGGAGTGTGCTTGCTTGCTTCTGGAGGTGCTGTCTCTGTCTCTGCTTGGATCTGTGAAAGGGGGCCAGCCTTTTTTCCTTAACTTCCCCTGGGTCTATTACTTCAATAAATACTTTCCTCCCCAAATTGTGCCTGGTTTGGAGATTCATCCCAGCTGCGTGTAACTATGACAGATGGTTACTTCTTACTCATCAAGAAAACAATCCAACAAGAAGATATCACTATTATAAATATATATTCACCAAATTCAGGGGCTACACAGTTCATAAAGTATAATTTACTCAAAAACAAAACAGATATAGACTCTAATACCATCATAGTAGGAGACTTTAATATTCCACTATCATCTGTAGGCAGATCATCCAAACAGAAGATCAGAAGGGAAATAACAGAGCTCAAGAACACCATAGACCAGCTGGGGATAACAGATACATACAGAACTTTCCATCCCAAGGACACAGTTTACATTCTTCTCAGCAGCCCATGCCACCTTCTCCAAAATTGATCACATATTAGGTCATAAAAATCCCTCAACAAATTCAGGAAGATTGACATAGACCCCTGCATCATATCAGACTACAATGTGTTAAAGTTAGAAATTAACAATGGGAGGAGCAGCAGAAGCTACACCAACTATTGACACCTGAATAATAACGATTCTAAACAACGAATGGGTCATCCAAGAAATCTAAAAGGAAACTGAAAATTTCCTAGCAGTAAACAATAGTGGGAAAAAAATCATACCAAAATTTATGGGACACCATGAAGGCAGTCCTAAGGAGGAAATTCATAGTGCTAGATGCCTTCATAACAAAGACAGAGAGATCTCAATCACCTAACCACCTACTTAAAGGCATTGGAAAAACTAGAACAATCCAACCCTAGGGGCGCAAGGTGAAAAGAAATAATTAAGATCAGAGCTGAGATTAATGAATTGGAAATGAAGAAAACAATTTTAAAAAACAGATAAATTAAAGAGTTGGTTCTTTGGAAAAATAAATGATTGACAAACCCTTGGCCAATCAAATTAAACAAACAAACAAACAAAAAAAAACAGAGAAGGCCCAAATCAACAAAATCAAAAATGAAACGGAAGAGATCACAACAGACCCCAATGAAATTGGAAGAATCATCAGGTCATAATTTCAAAACTTCTACTGCACAAAATTGGAGAACATGGAAGAAATGGATGAATTCCTAGATACCTACCAACTACCAAAGCTTAGCCCAGAGCAGATAAAGTCCCTAAGTAAACCTATCACACACACGGAAATTGATAATGTAATCAAGAATCTCCCCAAAAGGAAAAGTCTAGGACTGGATGGATTCTCAGCCAAATTCTACCAAACCCTCATCTTAGAACTGAAACCACTCTTTCTGAAGCTTGTTTGGGGTATAGAAAATGAGGGAAGGCTTCCAAACTCCTTCTATGATGCTAGCAGACAAAGAGGCAACAAGAAAACTACAGACCCATATGCCTAATGAACTTAGATGCTAAAATCCTGGACAAAATCCTTGTAAACTAGATACAACAGCACATCAAAAATATTATACACGTTTATCAAATTGGCTTCATCCCAGGGATGCAGGGATGGTTCAACATATGCAAGTAACAAATGTAATCCATCACATTAATAGACTCAACCACAAAAAACACATGGGCATCTCAATAGATGCAGAGAAGGCCTTTGACAAAATTAAACACCACCTCATGCTCAAAACCCTGGAAAGGCTAGGCATATATGGCTTATACCTCAACATAATAAATGCAATATACAAAACTCCTAAAGCCCAAATCATACTCAATGGGGAAAGACTCAAGGAGTTCCCACTTGAATCAGGAACAAGACAGGGGTTTCCACTCTCACCACTACTCTTTAACATAGTTCTTGAAGTCCTGGCTCAAGCAATAATACAGGAGAAAAGCATAAAAGGTATACAAATTGGAAAGCAAGAAGTAAATCTATCCCTCTTTGCAGATTACATGATCCTATATATAACAGACCCAAAGAATAGTATCAGTAAACTCCTGAAGGTGATAAATTCCTTCAGCAAAGTGGCAGGATACAAAATTGGCACACAAAAATCAGTAGCATTCCTGTATGCAGATGATATGCATACAGAAAAGACATCAGAGAGACTGTCTCATTTTCAGTAGCCTCAGGAAAAAAAAATCAAACACCTTGGAATATCATTAACAAAGGATGTGAAAGACCTATACAATGAAAACATTAAAATGCTCAAGAAAGAAATAGAGGAGGATGCAATAAGTTGGAAAAGTATTCAGTGCTCCTGGATAGGGAGAATTAATATAGTAAAAATGGTAGTCCTTCCAAAAATGATTTACAGATTTAATGCCATGCCAATAAAAATCTCAGCCTCTTTCTCCACAGACATAGAAAAAATAATCTCAAAATTTATTTTGAAGGGCAAAAGGCCTCAGATAGCCAAAGCTATCCTAAGTAAAAAAAAACTTACTCAGGACATATCACCATGTTTGACCCAAAGACATATTACAAAAGATAGTAACAAAAACAGCATGGAACTGACATAAAAACAGACAGACAGACCAATGGAACAGAATTGAAGACCTTGCTCTTACTTCAAGTAACTACACTTACTTGATCTTTGACAAAGGTGCCAACAATGTTTGCTGTTATAAAGATAGCATCTTCAACAAATGATGCTGGACAAATTGGCTACACACATGCAAAAAAATTGAAAATAGACCCACTCCTTTCACCATTCACAAAAATCAACTCCAAATGGATCAGGGACCTCAACATAAGACCTGTAACCCTGAAAACCCTGGAAGAAAAGATAGGAGGAACTCTCCATGAGATAGGAGTAGGGAAAAAGTTCCTGAACAAGCTGGACACAGTGGCACTCACCTGTAGTTCCAGCTACTCAGGAGGCTGAGGCGGGAGGATCGCTTGAGTCCAGGAGTTCTGGGCTGCAGTGAGCTATGCCTTTAGGGTGTCTGCACTAAGTTCTGCATCAATATGGTGACCTGCTGGGAGCGGGACGCCACCAGGTTGCCTAAGGAGGGGTGAACTGGCCCAGGTCGGAAATGGAGCAGGTCAAAAGTTCCTGAACAAATCTCCAGTAGCTCAGGAAGTGCAACAATCACTTAACCAATGGGAGCTCATCAATCTTATAAGCTTCTGTACAGACAACATACCATACTCAGTGACATTAGATCACCATCAAACTGGGAGATGATTTTTGCATGCTATAACACAGACAGAGGTCTAATTTCTAGAACTTACAAAAAACTAAAAAAAAAAAGTAATAAAAAATCAAACAGCCCCCTCACAAATTGGGGCATTGATCTCAACAGAGAATTCACAGAGGAGGAAACACAAATGGCCTATTTTCACTTAAGAAAGTGCTCATCATCTTTAATCATCAGGGAAATGCAAATCAAAACTACAATGAGATTCCACCTTACTCCAGTCAGAATGGCAATCATAAAGAAATCCAACAATAATTGCTGGCGAGGATGCAGGGGGTGGGGTGGGGAAGGAACCCCTCATTCACTACTGGTGGGATTGCAAACTCATTCAACCACTATGGAAAGCAGTGTGGAGACTCCTGAACAGCATGGATATAGAGCTACCAATGGACCCAGCTATCCCTCTACTAGGCATCTACCCATGAGATGTCACACCTCAGCACAGAGATATTTGTGCAACCATGTTTATTGCAGCTCAATTCATAATAGCCAAGAATTGGAATCAACCCAAATGCCCATCCCTGGACAAATGGGTATCTAAGTTGTGTACATTTACATGATGGAATTCTACTCAGCAGAAAGAAAAAATGACATAATGAAATTTAGAGAAAAGTGGACTGATTTGGAGCAGATCTCACTTAGCAAACTCACAAAAGAACAGAGAGTCAAATACTGCATATTCTCCCTCATATGTGATTCCTAACCAGGTTAAGCTTAAAGTCTAAGCACACCTAGCAGGGGAAATGAAAGATTTTGAAAGAGGTGGAAGGAATTGGGGGGGGGGAGGGAAGGGAGGACTTATACAATAAGCTAAACCAATAATGAATTGAAATTATAAAATCCTTTATTTCATACAGTAAGCTCTTGAGGAAGAAGTGGGCATTGTCTAGTAAAAGGGGCCATGGATAGAAGGGGAAGAAGCCTAACCTCTTGAAAAATTGATCAGACCTGCAACTCCCTGTCCCAGTCATTGGATCCTTCCCACACTGAGCTGTTGATCAAAGAGTCCCATAAGGCCCCCCAAACAAGATAGGATTCTGTCAAAGTTCTTGAATACCCACCCCAGGTCAAAGGTAAGATCCTATTGCTGAAGAAACCACAGAAAGACATCAAACAACACCAAGAGACCCTGTGAGATCCAGAATGGTAACCAAGCACATCAGTCCATTACTTTTAAATTCAATCTTGATCAAACTCTTAGGGCATGTGGTGAGGGCAGGAATGCAACTAGCCTTTCCACCAGAAGCCCAGTTCCAACAAAGTTCTCTCCTTCCTCCTTGAAAGTTCATAACCCAAGCCTATGTAATCCACAATTCTCTCTGAACTTAGAATTTTCACACTCTCACCAGAATAGCACAACAAGCTCTGCTTATAGCACCATAAGTCTTCTCCAGTCCAAAGTACCAAATCCTTCCACATTTCTCCTGCAAACAAGTTCCAAAAATCTAAAAACCACATGGTTAGATTCATCTCAGCAATGACACCACTTCTCAGTATCAATTTTCTGTTGCAGTTACTTTTTGTTGCTGGAACAAACATCTTACCAGAAGCAGTTTATGGGAGGAAAAAATTTATTTTAGGCCTATAGAATTCAAGGGGAGTTCCATCATAGTGGAAGAAGCAGGCTTACTTCCATAGATCCAGAGCAGAAAGACATAACCAACAGCCAGCAAACAGCAATAGCCAGAGCTCAAACTGGCTCTTTATACACTTTAGGGCCAGACTAAAATATCCACCCCCAGTCACAGCTTTTCCAGCAGGACTGCTGGAGACTCGAATTGCAAGCCCAATCTTAATCAAATTACCTCAGGCCATAGGGGACATACATTCACATTCAAACCACCACAGAGTTCCAGGTTCAATTCCTCAGGACCCACGTAAAGCCAGATGTACAAAGCTTGATTTTATTTGGGGATGAATCATATTCATATTATAGCAAGAGGGAAAGAGATATTTGAAGCAGAAATGGCCAAAGTGTTTTCAATTTGTTTAAAAATATAAAACCATGCTATCAAGAAGCTCAATGTTATGGGCTGAATGTATCCCCTAAATTCATTCTGTATCCCCTCTATATTCATTTAAATATTTATAGAGGGAATACAAGCCAGAGTGATGGCTTTGGAGGGTGGGTCTTGAGAAGTAATTAGATATAGATTAGGTTATGAGGGTAAGAACCTCATGAGGAGATGATGACCCCATAAGGAAAAAAAGAGGCCTTTGTTTACCATGGTGTTCTCTCCAGGAAAGTGGCTTTCAGGTTTGGATGAGTGGATTTATTTGGGATATAACAAGCAAAAATAAAAGAAGTAACAGAAAATATAAGATAAAAAAAATTAGAACATCAAGCCGAGCTCTGAGCAGCAGAAATGGCTAGAGCAGCCCCAGTAAGAAGTTGAAATGGTGAACAAAAGACAAATAAGAGAACATCAGATCAGCATTTTTATTTTTATTTTTTAAAATATTTTATTCATTTTCAAGCAGAGAGATACAGAGAGAGAGAGAAGAGAAGAGAGAGGAGAGAGAGAGAGAGAGAGAGAGAGAGAGAGAGAGAGAGAGAGGGTACCCCAGGGCCACCACTTTGTGGGTCTGGCTTATGTGGGTACTGGGGAATTGAACCAGGGTCCTTAGGCACTAGAGGCAAGTGCCTTAACCGCTGAGCCATCTCTCCAGCCCCAGATCAGCACTTTTAGCATCTAGCAGAAATGACTGGGAAAGTCCTGTTAAACATTTCGTTGGAATTCCCCATAGATTAGCAGTCCTCAAAAGAACATCTTCTCTTCATCTGAGGCTTCCAATTAACAGTTCCCAACATAGCCATTTTTATCCCAAGGGATAAAGAATAGTGACCTCTTGCTCATGTCTTAAGATTTGGGGGAGAGACAATAGGCTGGGACAGGTTAACCTTCCAGTTGTTCTCAAAGGCATGATGTTTTTAACCTTTGGGCTGTAAACATGTTGGGGTTTGAGAATGGGGGTGGAGGGTCACCCTGTTCCCAGAATCAGCTTTCAATAAGCTATAACAGCACATGGCAATTTATTAATATAACATATGACATTTATAGATAATATAACATATTACACATGAGAAGGCACTTTATAATGCTAGCTGTCTGCAAATGAGGCCCTCATTAGAAACTGAATCTATATAGGTTTCTTGAATTTGAACTTCCTGGCCTCCAGAATAATGAGAAATAAATGTGTATTCCTTAAGCTATCTGCTCTATCGTATTTTGTTATAGCTACCAAAATTGACTGATACACTCAGCCAGCTTCATCAGGACAAAGAAAAGAACAGTGAAGAATTTCAAAAGTCAAATTGTTGAAAATAAAGAAGACAGCGAAAACAATCCGAAAAACTTTGAGAAATGAAATGAACATTTTATTATCTTTGTAAGAGAAGAAAGATTATAAATTAGTGGTCAGAAAATATGCAAAGCAGTAGAAAATGGATAGTATCTTTGAAGTGTTGATAGAAATTTATCGACATAGAATTTTACCTTAGCAAAAACATATTTATAAATATGTGTGGAATGAAAATCTTCCCACAGTGAAAAGCTGAGATAATTCATTGCCAACAGACTTGCATCACAAAAGATGTGAAAGGAAGTCCTTTGACAGAAGGAAAATGACACCAGGTGGAAATTGAGATCTATGCAAAAGAAAAGAAAGGAAGTACTAGAAATGATCGACACAAGGTAAAAATAAAACACCTCTAGGGCCCGAATAGGGTACCCGGAAGCCTAACCCCAAGACAAATTGCTCTGGCCTATAACTCCCTGTACCACTCACTGGTTACTTCCCATACTGAGCTGTTGATTGAAGAGACCCACGAGGTCCCCAAAACAAGACAGGCTTATGTCAGATCTCTTGAATATTCCCCCAGGGAAAAGGTAAGACCCTATTGCTGAAGATACCACAGACTGTCGTCACACAACACTGAGAGATCCTGTTTGATCCAGAATGGTAACCAGCCCCCAGATGGTAGCATGAGTAGTGTTGGAAGATGTTACATGAGCTGTCAGGGAAAATTGGCCAATGATATTCAGAGAGCAGAGGTCAGTGATATACAACCCTGACTGATGTTAAGAGAATGCTGAGGACACTTCTATATGGTAGACACCAGCAAGCCAAGAAGTGCTCATCCATGCAATAGTGCCGAACCTAGGTGGGTAATCAACAGCTTGCTAATTGGCTAAGAAATCTGCTCAGTGGCAAGGAACCCTTAATTGGAAACTCTTATGGGGACCAAGAACCTGGGCTTCAAGGGGAAACCTCCATTAATCAGAGATCTAGAGAGGCTACACCCATTAGAATCTCACCAAATAAACAATGTTTGTCTCATTTAAACTCTACTGATCTCACTCTCAGTTGGAGATCATGAAACATATTTGCATGTTTCAGAAGGTAGTGAGAACTGTGGACAACCCAATTCCACCTACAGAACCTGAGATGATGCCTGACACCCAGGTGTACAATCCATAACCCCCTATCCCATGGTCTGGTTCAGCAAGCCCAATGAGGAGGGGCCCCAGAGGGTTGGGGACAGGGAGGAGGGAAATAGGGGTTCCATCACAAGACTTGCTCATATAATGTGTCTAATTATTAACAATAAATATGTTAAAAACACTATAAAAATAAGCAAAGTAAAAAAGTAAAAAAAAAAAAAAACAAACCACACCTGTACATTTAAAATTGTATTTTCCAGTATAATTCACTTTTTAAAGAAATACAACAAAGGTATACTGTGTTGCTTATGAAACAAAAAGTATGAGCCAGGCATGGTGGCATTGGAACAAAGTTTCCTTAGAGATGGAAGACCAGTGACTCCCCAGGAAGCTATTAGGCTTTCAGTGCTGAATTGGGACTGCTGAGGCATCCAGCCATGTGGGCTGAGTGGCTACCAGTTCCTTGAGTCTTGGGCTTGCAGACTGCTATTATGGGACTGCCATGAGCTAATCCAATAAATCCACTTCTACAACAATTTGTTCTATCATTGAGAACACTAATTTGAACCAATTTTTAGGTTCTGGCCATAGAAGCACAAACACTGAGTTGAAGGGAGATGCCCTTGGGAATTCTTTGTTTTAAAATACACTAGGTTCCAATCATTGATTCATGTATTAAACACACATCTGTTGATTCCCTACTGTGTGCTGAGGGCAAGGCCAATGGAGATAAATCCTATCCTTTGCATTAAATCACGTGGGCAGACTTCTCTGAATTGTCTCTGGTGGTCTGAAAAGCCAGAGTGCAGTGAGTCCTGCCACATTCCTGCTCAGTGGAATGCAGAACCACTCACTTGGTATGTCCTAGAATATATTTGGAATCTGGAATACTTTGTGCTGCGATGTGACCCTTCTTTCATTGTAGTTCGTTATGGCTTTATTCTCCTTACTACATGCTTTGTTGGGAAAAACAAAAAGCAGCCTTGGGAAGCATGCATTGAGTCAATTCGCACTGTCCCGTCCTTTTTCCTGATATCTGATGCCTCCTTGGCATCTGCACACCCTCTGTGTACTCGTGCTGGGAAACATGGACCATTGCAGCTCAAGTGGCAGGGCACAATCAGGGTGCTTTCTCTGCCATCTATCCTTTAGGCTCACTTTGATCAAGATTTTGGAAAGCAAAGTTTGCCTTGCTCACCTCTTTACAAACACATACCCCCACTGGAACCGAACCTGATGAACTCCATCACCCTCCAGCATCTGAGAGGTAAATGAATGACTTAACATCTTACCCATGTTTTTTTTTTTTTTTTTCTAGCAGGAACAGATTACGTTTAAAGTTCATTTAGTTTTTTTGAGCAAAACCCACGTAAGCTGTTAGCAATCAGGATATAGGTTTCCCTGGGGAGGGGCAGGCGAGACTGGAAGGGGCCTCCTGAGCTCTGGGTGTGCCTGACTTACTACTTCTCAGTCTGGGTGCAGGATACAGCAGAGAGCTGAAAGTCTAGTTAGTGTATGTGCACTTTTCACTATACAAAAAGAAAATCCATACAGTTCCTAACTTTGAAAGATTTTCGCTACACAGAGCAGCGATTTTTAAACCAGGACCTAGATCAGAATGCTTAAAATGACAATGAACAAATACCTCGAATTTTCTCCTTTGCAGGTCCTTCACTTCTGGTTAAAAATAAAACAAATCACCAATTACCTAATCCTGGCCACCCCCACGCAGTGCATGTAAGGCTAAAAACATCAAAAAACAGTCATTCTCACCTGTTTTCCATTCTGTATTTGGTCCCCCCCAACCCCGCCATGGGATGACCTCACCTGATTTTTATATAGAAAATTGAATCCATCTGGTGTTGGCTCTCTCCAGCCCCCTCATCTCCATTTGAATGTGATCAGGGCACTCTCATTCCTCCTCTTTTCTTCCCTCTGATTCAGAGGAGAAGGAGCCCCATCTCCTCCCCCTTGGAGCTAACCTCTGATTGGTCCTGACACATGTCCCTATCCCCAAGGGGTCTACCCTCCTTACCCACAGCAAAAGCCAAAGAGACCAGACCTGGCTCCAACTCATTTCAGGAAAAGAATCTGAGCTTCCTCCCTTCCCCTCCAAAACACTAGGAAAGTTCTCCTCTGGGATCTCAGCTTGTATTTTATACAATTTAGACCCTTGCTTTTTTTTTTTTTTATAACATTTAGTTAATTTCCAGGAATAGAGTCTAACTTTCCACGAGACTGTTTTTTGCAACTAATAAAATGGACTAAATTAATCAATTTTTTTTCCTATCTAGAACCGTCCCACCTCTAAACTGGGCTCAAGTCCAAGCTCTGGTTTTCTGTCCTTTACAAAGACCCTAATAAAGCGTCTAGCAGAGTCACCTGACCTGGGTCCCATCCTGCTGGAGGGCCCAGGAATGACCTGGTTTACCTGAAAACCGAAAGGTCAATTCTCTCAATGACACATTTTCCTAAACACCATAGTTATGTAGCCTGCTCTGTTCCCAGGCTCCAGCGGCCTCTGCTCTCAGGACTGCCCATAGCCCCTGTGAGATTTCCAAGGGACTTCCCAAGGCACAGCCTGCATGAGAGTTCTGGCATCCTGTCCAGTCTTTGGGAGCTGTTTTTGGAGAACTTTGGATGTCTTTTTGCTGCCTCTACTTTTGATCATGTTATTTAGTTATGGGTACCTCAAGAGTATCTCAATTTTATTTTCATGTTTCTAGTCTAAACAACAAATCCCTAAAATTTATGCTCAATGTATCAGATTTGTATCTTTAATGTATTTTAGCCCATTTTACTGCTTAAATTTTGATTTTATAGAACTTGGTATACCACAAGGAATTATTCAGCAAATGATAGTACTCAGAAGCTCTAAGGCAAATTAGTGAGGCTTGTCCAGATCGGATGGTTAGAACAAACAAAGACAAAAGCTAAAACAGAAGAAGCTCATTTGGTACAAAAAATGGGGGTGTACATAAAATACTGATGAGTATATCCAACATTATTTGTTTAGATTTTAAATCTTTATTTCGTGATTTTTTTTCCCTTCTCTATTGTCTTCCTAGAGCCCATGTCATTCCAGGCTAAAATGATTAAAAAGGATGCTTGTAATATAAGCCTAGTCTCAGAAGAAGACAGGAACTCTTCAGGGTAATGGAACACAGGAGATATGCCAATAGCACAGGCTCGCTGGTATGTTTCAGATAATCCACCTGGAGGCCAGATGACCATCATGGCCTATTCCCCCACCACCTGGGCATGAAGCTCCCCGATACTCTTTTACTGGGCAAAACGGGGAAGTCCACACCAAAGGCCTAGTCTTTACACTGTCAATGCATGCCAAGGCCATGGCTAAGGACTGCTACTTTAGGGAGAAGAGTGGGAGGTAGGACGGAAAAGATTCTAGGGAAACGATTTCTGTTCATGGATGGCAGACATGGAGGAGCTTCTAAGAAGACAAAGAAACATGACTGTCCACAAAGCATGCCCAAGACTCCAGGAGAAAGGCTTACAGGCTCATCACTCTCCAAGCAGCCAGGATGAGCAGGGCGGAATCCTACCTACAGCCTTTTACCCCAAACAGATCGATCCATTACTTCTACAATGAAGTGAAGAATTGGTTAGAGGAGACAAGAAACACATGGAAGGGTATACTTTGTGCGTGTGTGCGTGATGCGTGCCTGTGTGTGTGTGTGTGTGTGTGTGTGTGTATGCATGTGTGTATTTGGAGGCCAGAGGTTAACGTCGGGAGTCCTCCTCAGTTGCTGTCCACTTTATTCTTTGTTACAGGTTATCTTTCTGGATCCAGAGCTCATCAGTTCAGCTATCGTACTTAGCCAGTGAGCCCCAGGGATTCCGGATCTCCACCTCTCTACATCGGGATTACAGGCACACGCCACCATGTCCAGCATTTTTACATAGAGTCTAGGGATCCAAACTCAGGTCCTCATGAAAGCTCTTGACCCACTGAGTCATCTCCCCAGCCCAAGATTTATTTCTATCTCCCTGTCTTCCCACACCCACCAATAATTAAAGACTCAGAATGAGAAGAGATGTCAAACAAATGTATGATGCTAACTCAGCTGAGCTGTGAAAGCAGAAATGTCATTGCCTGCAGGGGGCAGAAAACTGGTCAAAAGAAACTGGATCATACCCAGAAGAAATTTCCAGAATTGAGACACAGGCACTTGTAGAGGGAGGTAAACGGAGAGGACAGAAAGAAGATCCAGATGGTTTAGGGCTCAGGTGTGTCCAGCCTTTTGGCATTGCAACACGATGTTATCATCTACAAAGATGCCAAGAATCACATAATCGTGTTACAAAAATATCACACAGTATTTTAAGTGTTTATGTTTTTGTGTTGGATGCATTCAGAGTTACCTTAGCTGTATACAGCCAGCCTTGGAGCTGCAGGTTGGATTCACCCAGCAGTACAGGGCTGAAAGCTGGACTGGTTTAAAACCTGGACAGAAAGGGGTGGGCTCCAAATCCCCAGCTCAACCCACACAGCTAGAGGAGTGACTCTCCTCTTTGCAGAAGACAGGGAGGCTCCTAGAACAAACCTAGCTGAGAGCGAACCATGAAAACCTGTGCATAGGAAGAGGACCCTTCTCACTCCTCCACTCTCAGTTCTGAGACTGTGCATGGATGTCTACAAGTGAGGTTACCTGACTCATGGTTCAATGTGACTTGGTGTGTGACTGCAGAGGAGGGGTGTTCATATGCTTTCAGAATGTTTGGTCCTAAGTTAATATGACAGCTACTTGGTGTAAGACTAAACAAGTAAGAATAAGGTGATTATTTAAATGGCATGATAAGGGAAATAAAATCATAATACATGTTCCAACTTGGACACTTAATCATGATTAATCCACTTAATCATGATAACGGCAATACAAATATTGACTGACACCTGTGCTATCATCCATTTGAGAGGGTAGGGTGAGGAAATGTGTTGTGGATTATAAAACAACATAATTCCAGTCACGGGAAGTCATGGGTGATTTCTAAATCTCAAATTATAAATAGAAGTTGTATTAGTTACTTTTCTCCTTGGCTTGACAAAACATCTGAAAAAATCAAATTAAGGATGGAAGGGCTTATTTGCGGTCATGGTGAAAGAAGGGATAGAGTCCCTCATGGCAGGGAAGGCAGAGTACAGTGGCTCATTTACTTGTTGGTCCCAAGTCAGGAAACAGGAGCGGACAGGAAATGAGGCCCACTTATAAAACTTCAAGTCCTGTCCCCAGTGACCTACCTTTTCTAGTTTGACTCCGCCTCCTAAAAGGTTCCATATCCTACCACCAACTCAGGACTAAGTGTTCAAGCACTCGAGCCTCTCAGAGATATTTTACATTCAAGGCACAACACTAGTATAAGCATATTGGGTAGAAATGTCAAGGTTTAAAAAGGAGTGAGAAGTTAAGAATTTAGAGCATTTCTTCGGAGAGTGGCAATGGGGAGAAGAAAGTTCAGGAAAGCTGGAAAAGATGACTATTTACTTTCTTAGAAGCCATGGAGTATAACTTGACTTTTAAAATTATATACATAGATTGCTCCAGTAAGAATAAATTACCTTTGGAAAAGGAATTTGTTGGACATTCTTAAGAATTAAGAGTGCGTGTGCTCTTGGTCAATAGGGATTAGAAGACCATGGCTTCACTCCCTCTAATTGCCAGCAGATGTGTGGATTTCAGCAGAGAATAAAGATTGCAGAGACCACACATGTGACCAGCCTAGCAGCTGACCAAGAAGACGCCCCATTGTGCCCCCCAAGTTCCAAGGGCACAGATGCCTGGGACTGTGGAAGTGAGATGCAGGTTCTTACTATGTTCATTCTTATCCCATACTGCTGAACCAAGAGGTAGCTCTTATTGGCAGCAAAACAGGGTGGATTTGAGGGATAGAAACGGACCCAGCAAAGGGATAACGGTGCTGTGAGGGGACAGCAGTGACATCTGTGACAGAGCTTCTGGAAGGGGACCTGCTTTGGAACTGGTGTGTCAGCTGAGGACAGGGATAACTCTTTATTTTGCATCACAGAAGATTCTTCCCCACGAGCCCCCCCCCCCCAGGGGAGATGCAAAGGGAAAGGCCATGAAAGAAAAGGACACAACTTCAATGTGTGGTGCGGCTTTTTTTTTTTTTTTTTTTGAGTTAACTCACTTTTAGGGCAGTGGCAAATTCATTCTGAAGGTGGATGACCAATCAGACTTTTAGAGTGCATAGCATTTGCACTCAGTACTTTTTTTTTGTCTTTTAGTTTGACCCTGTATATGTCTTTATTCTAAAGTAATATGTTTCTAAGCATAGAGGTACACAGTATGATCCCAGAACCCAAGAGTCTTAGAGAGTCTTAGGCAGTAGCATCTAGAATTCAAACCCAGCCTGAGCTACATAGTGAGACCTGGTCTCAAAACAACAACAACAAAAACCTCTTGAGTGTGATGATTCACATCTGTTGTCTCAGCATTTAGGAGGTGGAATTTGGAGGATTGGATGTTTCAGGTCATCAGCTCCTGTAATTAGTCAGGGTTCTCTAGAGGAACAGAACTGATAGAATACAGTGTAGTAAAAGGAATTTATTGGATTACCTCACAGCAGTCCCACAATAACAGTCTGCAAGCCTGAGAGTCAAGGAACTTGTAGCTGGTTGGATGCCTCAGCAGTCCCAATCCAGCACTGAAGGGCTAAGGCTTCCTGGGGAACTGCTGGTCTTCAGTCCAGGCTGGAAGGCTGAGGAAACTTCATCCAATGCCAATGAAGGGATACATGAGCAAGATGGATGCACATTTAAGTCACGGTAAGTAGCAGCAGCTGGGCGAGAGGAGAGAGAGAGAGACTTCCTTCCCCTTTATATAGCCTTAGGGTGGGCTCTTGCAACCCTTTCCCAGACCTGTAGACTTCCTTAATTAAACTCTGGAATTTCCTTCCTGCATTGCCCTCCCAGGAAGCGATGTTTGTTTCTAGCTAACATGACTTCCTAAATCCCCTGAGCCTCCTTTCTCTCTTCAATTCAGAGGAAATCTGCTACACAACACTTGAGATTACTGTAGATTGCTAACAGGTCAAGTTGACAATGAAACTTAACCATCACACTGGGTGACACTTTGTATTGGTTACTTTTCTTGTTGCCATGACATATACCTGACAAAAGCAATTTAAGGAAGGAAGAGTTTATTTTGGCTCATGGTTTAAGAAGAAGGGATACAGTCCAACCTGGTGGGAAAGGCCTGGTGGCAGAAAGGTGAGGTAGTTGGTCACATTGCATCTGCAGTTAGGAAGCCGAGAGTGGACAGGAAGTAGAGCTGGGCTATCAAACCTCAAGTCTACTGTCCTGGGTCCCCAGTGATCCAAATCTACCAGGCAGGCTCCAACCTCATAAAGGTTCTAAAATTTTTTAAACCAGTGCTACCACCTTGGTACAACATGTTTAAAACATGAACCTATGGAGGACATTCCACATTCAAACCACAGCATTCTGACTTTGACCCGCATAGGCTCATGATCATCTCATAATTCAAAATGCATTCATTCCAATTTCAAAAGTCCCCATAGTATTTAACAATGACCACACTATTCAAAGGTCCAAAGTCTCTTCTGAGACTCAAGACAATATCTTAATCAAAAAACCCTGTAAAATAAGAAAAAAAAATAAATCACATTCCAACATACAATGGTATAAAATAAACATTCACATTAAAAAATGGAGGAAGGAGGCATAGCAAGGAAAGACTGGAACAAAACAAGACCAAAATCCAGCAGGGCACACATCAAATTTTGTAGCTCTATGTTCAGCACCTGGAATTTGGGAAAGAATCATGTGGACTTCAATAGCCTGTGTAGCCTGGTTCCTTCAGTTCTACATCCTATAGAACACACAGCTTTTCTCTTGAGCTATTCCACTTCATACTGGCAGCTTTCCTCAGTGGGTGTCTCATGGTCCTGGTATCTCCAATATTCTGGTGGCTTCACATTCCCCACTTCATGCAGTGGCCTCTTGGAGCCTGCTGTCAAGGACTCCAGTCCTACCTGACATTGTATGACTTCAGTGGTCTTCTTAAGCTTTACCTTACTCTTACACTTCTCATATCTACAAGGTACTATGGTGTCAATGCTGCCAAGTTCTATTGTCAATGAAGTCTGATCCTCTCCTACACAGCTGTAGTGGTCTCTGTGCGCTTTGGCAGCTGAATCTGGGAAAACACTTTCCTAGGCAGAGAACCCCATCTCAGTTCAAACTCACTCCTCTCAAATCATTTGCATTTTTCCAAGTAGGGGTCTTTTATGTATGGAGCTCTTGCTCTCAAGACCCCTTGACTATTGTGCCAGTACAGAAGGCTAGGTTTCTCTTTTGTGATGCTAACCATTCAAAAATTAGTGTTGCTCTCTCAGAACCTGTGCTGTTTGCAACTTTACATTTACTCATGTGCCTTTCCTTACCAAATTGCAATTTCCATATCTTTATGTTCCATTTGCCGCCCTCGTTCAGTAAAGGCCTGATAACAGCGGTGAGCAATAACCATGCCACAATCTGAATGCTCTCCTGATGTGAAATTTTCTCCACCAAAGAACTAGTCCATTATTTTAAAATTCAGCTTCACTTAAGTTCTCAGAATACAGCCAGATTCTTTGCCAGAATATCATAGGAATGACTTCTAGATCAGTTCCCCATAAAGTTCTCATTTCTCCCTCCTCCCCCCGAGAAGTTAATGAGCTGGATTTTGACTGTTCATGTTTCTCACAACATTCTGGCACCCACCAGAATGGTTCATTAAGTTCTTACGGCATTCTAGGGCCTTTCTAGCCCAAAGAACCATATTTTCATATTCTTCCCACAAATTAATTCCAAAGACTTAGGAACCACATAGTCAGGCTTATCACAGAACAAGATCACTTCTGGTATGAATTTTCTGTCTTAGTTATTTTTTTTATTACTTAGATAAAATGCCTTACAAAAGTAATTCAAAGAAGAAATGGTTTATTTTGGCTCACAGTTTAAGAAGAGATATAGTTTATCATGGCAGGGAAGGCAGGGTGGCAGAAGTGTGAGGCAACTGGTCACATCGTTTTTAAGAGTCAGGAAGCAGAGGGTGGATAGAAAGTGTGACCAGGCCATAGTACCTCAAGGCTTGCCTCCCGGAAACCTACTCTCTCCAGTGAGGCTTTACCTTTTAAACATTCCACATACTTCCAAAGCAGTGCTACCAGCTTGAGACCAAGTATTTGCTCACGTAGGGACTCTTTCACTTAGAAAACACATGTTTCACATCTGTGAGCTTGTCTCCTTATCCCTGACTTAGTTGTATAGCGGGTCTATCATGTCCCATGCATTCTGTACATCTTTCCCCTTGTTCCTGGGCCAGAGCAGATAGCTATAGGCTACCAGCGCCATACTTCACAGGTAAAGGCATGTTCTGTTCTTTGGGCAAATTTTATGTTTAGATTCCTATTCCCACTTGGGTGGAGGTGATTGTGTTAGTCAACTTCTTGTTGCTGGGATAAAATACCTGACCAGGAACAGGTTTATTTTGTCTTAACAGTTTCAGGAAGTAGAGTCTGTCATGGTAGAGAAAGCATGGCAGGAGCAGGAAGCCATTGTCACATAGTCACACCAGCAGAGAGGAAGTAGAGAGAGATGAATGCTGGTGTTTAGCTAGATTTCGCTGGTTTATAGAATCCAGGAACCCCAACCCACAAAATAGTGCCCCCCACAGGTAAGGTGGGTGTTCCCACCTTAGTTATCCTAATCAAAATAATCCCTCATAGTCACACCCAGAGGCTAACCTAATGTATCCAATTCCTCACAGGTGATTCCAGGTCCTGTCAAATTAACAATCAATACAACCACCACAGTGATGACAAACAATATTTATCAGCAGAGAGAACATAGCAGCCAGGCGGCCAAGGGAAAGGCATACCCAGAGCTGTAGTTGTTTTCCAGCCAGCCAGGTCAGAACCCTGGAGCTCTTGGCCCTCTGTGTTCACTAGTGAGTGTGGTTTGAGCTGCATTGGGGTCTCAATCTGAGATCCGAGATTGCTGTTGAAGTTCTGTCTTCAACCAACAGCATCAGTACCACCCAGGAGCTTATTAGAAATGCAGGCTCAGGCTTTGGGACCAAGTGTGAACTCAGGAAATCAGAACTATCTAAAACAGTTCCCAGGGGATTCGGCTTCACAGGAACACTCATAACGCTGTCCTAGGGCACTGGGGACTTATATTCAAGGGGGAGCATTTTTAAGTTCCCCTGTTTCATTTTGAGGTCCCACACTGCCCTCTATGGGCCAAATTCTAACAATGGAGAAGTTTTACAAGAGAAATCTATCCAGGAATGATACTGTATTTTTTTCTTGTGGGCTTGGAGTCTCACACAGCACCAGTAGGAGGTTCTTGACGTGCTGTTACCCGCCTTGTTTCCAGTTCTTTAAGCTAAAAGAGGAATTTGATGCCATCCCAGGGATTTATTTTTCTATGGCTCATCGAAGAAAGAGTGGAGAATTTACACTTTTCATTGACCTGACATGTCTCCATGTCACCTGTTTTGAGTGTGGGATGGGTTTAGAAATACAATCCTATAACGATGGCCTCAAGAAGAACTGGACCTTTGTGCCCAGGGAATGAGTACCACAGGCACTCCTGCAGCATGGGTTCCAGTTAGTTCCTGGAATGGAGACAGGAGGAAGACATGGATAGGCATGATGGGTTCTGAGTCCAGAGGCTACCTGGTCAAGAAGGGCACACAGACCATACACAGTATCAGACTGAAAATATCTGGTGCATCGTGAAGCTTTCTAGGTTCTGCAACAGCTAAGGAGTCTTTGTTATCAACCCCATCATCCACTGAAAGAGCCAGGGTGCCCACAGGATCAGGAACAATCCAGCGAGTTCCCTGTTCTCCATCACAGCTATGAGCTCCTGGCCAGGGATCCCCATGGGAAAGCCATCTTTCCTGAACTCCCTGCTAGCTAACCACGAGGGCAGGATTGTTAGTCCTGAGGCTCTAATCTCTGGCTGCAGAGCCATCCATGGAAGCCAGCACTCATGGGGATGCTGCTTCATTCACTTAAATATACAGCATGACACTTCCCGGGCCTTGCTTTCCCACCACTCCTCCTTTCTCATAACCCTTACTTCTGATTAAGTCAAATTTGCTATTTTAGGCCCTCATTTACCCTGTCACTTATTTATTCTTAAATGAAGATCTGTGTTTACCAGGCAGCTCAGGGACTTCGATACCCTCTGCCATTGGGAGGAGTGTGGTAGTAATTAGAACAGGCCAAGGTCTTGACCTTGGGAGTTGCACTGTCTCACAGCAGTCAATAGCCACATGTGGCTGTTTGCATTCCAAGTGATTGAGATTCAGGAAAATTAAAAACTGAAAGCCTCAGTAGCCATCTTTCTCATGATTGATGGTTATGGTGGACTCTGTGGCCACCAAGATTGAACAGAATCACTGCAAGTGATCCTGGGGAGCTGGAACTTGGTAGCAGGAGGGAGACGACTGAGGAATGGGCTCTTCTTACAGCAAGAACTGCATGTCTGTGCCAACATTATTCATTTTGCTTGGGTGTATGTGCATATGGTGTGCATGTGTGTATGTGTGCTGGTATGTGTGTCGGCACATATGCATGTAGAGGTACACGTGCACATGTGTGTGGTGGCCAGAGTTGATGTTAGTGTATTCCTCAATTGCTCTCCACATTATTATTATTATTATTATTATTATTATTATTATTATTATTATTTTGGTTTTTCGAGGTAGGATCTCACTCTATACCAGGCTGACCTGGAATTCAATATGTAGTCTCAGGGAGGCCTTGAACTCACAGTGATCCTCCTACCTCTGCCTCCTGAGTGCTGAGACTAAAGCTGTGTGCCACCACACCCGGCCTCTACCTTATCTTTGAGACAAGGTCTCTCCCTGAATCTGGAGTTCACTGGATTCCCCTAGACTAGCTAGCCAGCTAGCTCCAGCGAGCTCCTATCACTGCCTCTTCAATGCTAGTATTAAAGATGTGTGCCTCTGTGTCAGGCATTCATGAGTGCTGGGATCCCTCACGACTTAGGTCCTCATGAGGCATGGCCAGCACTTTGCCTACAGAGCCATCATTTTTGCATTCAATTCCACTCAAGTGAACTACTTTGCTAAGGCTAAAAGTTCTGTGCTTTCAAAAACTCTGAACTAAGCTAGGATGGTGGCACATACCTCTAATCCCAGCATTTGGGAGGTGGAGACAGGAAGATGAGAAGTTCAAGATCATCGTCTCCTGTTATGAGTTCAAAGCCAGCCTGGGATACATGTGACCCTATCTCAAAAACCAAAATAAAGCAACACAAAGCAAAACAGCAAACACTGACTCCACCCCTAACTTTGAACTATATAACCCACTTGAAACTAACCACAGCCTTAGGGTCCCATTTACCTGTCATTTCTCAGTACTGCCGCACGGTGGCAGCAGTAGCTTATGAACCATCTTTATGGTTCATCTTCCCATCACAGAACGTGTCCATCTGTTTATTAAAAATGAAAAATAGACCCTCCGAGGAGGAAACTATGAAAAATTGAAATAGTACCAAAGCAATTAACAAATAGTAATTATAATTATAGCATGAATGGATGAATGGTTATAGAATTCAGAATAGTGGGGTCCTGTATTCCAGCAGCTACTCTGGACATCGATTTACTGATCAATGTGTTAGCCTTTACTGTTGAAAATTGAGGCATTGACCTTCCCCCAGTCTTCATTTTTAAACGAATTCAAATTCTTTACTTTTTTCCCCTCCCTACCTTTGAAAATGAAAAACCTTTCTGGCTTTTTCAAGACTGATCTGTTGATTTTTCCTCTGCTTCATGTAGAACAATAAGTGAAGAAAACCTATACATCTGTTCCCAGTTGTGATCTTTGTAAGTTCAAGGCAACTTGCCATGTTCAACATCTGGGATTCATCATGCCTGCTCTGTTACCTCATTGATGGGCACACATCTTTCCCAGATGTGCAAAATAAAGGGGAGGGGGCTATGAAGTTACAAGGAAAGCCAAACGGTTTCCAAGCTCTCGGAGTTCTGCAGCATTGAACGGGGTGAGGACTGCTTTATCTAAACACTTGGCACGTGGTGGATCAAAGCCCTGCCCTGCCGTGCTTGAGTGACCTGGGATGTCTCTAGAGAAGGGAGTCTGGGTGAGAGGCTTTGTGCAGGAAAAAGAGACAAAGCTAGATATTGAGAGGTCATGGTTAAGCTAATATTTTAGAGCTAATTTAAGACATCAGTATTTGCATTCAGTTCTCCACTTGTGGCCAAGAACTGCAATCTGGAACTTAAATCAGTTCGAAGTTGACCAGCTCTTTTAGTGACATGAAATTCAACCTCAGGCACATGGAAGATGCAAATCCATGTTTCTTTTTTTTCTTAAATATATATTTATTGTCCATAATGAGTTACATTATTCAGTGGGCAAACAATGAGTTGTTATCCCCAATTCCCCAATGCTCCCCTCCCCATCCCCAATCAGCTGGGCAAATCCATGTTTCTTTATCCTCTGGGATTTCCCCCTTTGTCTCCTCCACGTCACTAAATGACCATGTGTCACTGAGCAGGTGCAACTGTACCACACATATACAGATACCAGTTTACACTTCGAATTATTCAAATCCTATGATGCACTCATTTTACACCTTAGGGTCTAGCCTAAGAACTAATATAGCCTAATATGGACCTTACTATGAAAAGTTAATGCATTTTTAAAACCATGACTATTTTGGACAATCTTTAGATATATTTTGATCAGAAATTATCAAATATAAACATCATATATACATAATTGGTTTATTACTTATGATAATTGGTTTTCATGAAAATAATGTGAGCAGAAACCAGACATATGAAACATACTCGTGTACTTAGGAGAACAATGAAGGAAAAGACACTACCTTCAGTGATGAAACTGCTGTTTGAAGTTTTCACAGAAAAAAAGGCCGTAAGAGAAAATAGTGAGTGTTTCAAATGATTCCAAAGATAAATTTCCACTTTTTCATTTTGGATCATTTCCAAATTTTCTTTGAGTGTTGTTGTAAAATGGAAAATATAAACTTATGATAACCTTTGTTTTGACTTTAAAACAATTTCACAAATCTTTCATCTCAAAATTTATTTTTACACTGTCTTTTCTTGGTCATAATTTTTTAGTCTGAAAACTAAGAACACCTTTAACCACCACCTCGAATTGTTTCATTTGTTGTTTTAGACTAAAGAAACTTGAGGCTCTTCTCTGGCTTCCATACATATATTTACACACACACATGTGACCTACACACACACACACAACCACACACACAAATAAATCTACACACAGGCAAAAAAGCCCAATGTACAAAAATCATTAGCTTTTCTATACATCAATAATGAACTTGCTTAGAATGAGATAAAACAATTCCATCACTATAACCTCAAAAAATATTAGGTATGAATGTAGCCAAGGGAAGTGAAAATTATAAAGCACCAAATAAAACAGTTGAAGTAGACCTTATAAGATGAAAAGACCTACCATGTTCATAGATCAGCAGAATTAATAGTTGAAATGGCCATATTACCGAATGCAATCTAAATTCAATGCATCAAAATTTCAATGACATTCTTTACAGAACTAAGAAAAAAATAACTCTAAAATTCATATAGAATCAAAAAGGCCACCAATAGCCAAAGCAACTCTGAGCAACACCAGCAATACTAAAGATACCACAATACTTGTCTTTGAGTCATACTGTAGAGCCACAGCAATAAAAACAGCATGGCACTGCACAAAATAGATACATAGACCAATGAAATGAAATAGAGAATCCAAAAATAAACCTGCACATATATGGCAATCTTATTTTCCACACAAGTGCCAAAACACTGGAGAAGAGACAGTCTCACTGACAAGTGCTTATAGAACCAGAGATACAGATGTGGAAGACTTACTCTAGAGTCTTATCTCTCACCCTCTGAATATGAAATGCCTCCATTGATCCATCTGCTCAGCCTGTGGCTTCCCCAGCCTGGTGGTACTATTTTGAGAGGTGGTAGAAAAATTAGAAGGGGAGACTTAGCTGAAGAAGGTAGGTAATTAGGGGAGAGCTGTTGAATGCTATGCCTGGTCCCCCAGGTCTGTCTGTCATGAGAACATCGTCTTGCACATACTCCTGTCACCATGCTGATCCCCTAGCTTCAGAACCAGAGTCATAGAGATAGCCAACTTCAAATGGAACCATTGAAACTGTGATCCAACATAAAAACCTTCCCTGAGGGTTTTTCTCAGCCATTTGTCTCAGCAACAGAAAGTCTAACAAATTCCTGTACAAAAACAACCAAAATGATCAAAGAACCCGAGACATGAAACTGTGAAACTACGACATGAAAGCATGGAAGAAGCATGTCTAGATCTATGCATGGGTCATGCCTGTCTGATTAGGACTCCAGCAAACCCACACTGCACCAAGTTAAAGCTTCTCACAGCAAAGGATACAAAACAATTAAGAGTGAACAGACATCTTACAGAAATGGAGAAAAATCTTTCTTCTACCAGAGACCAGATACCAAGATATGTAAAAAACTAAAAAAAAAAAAAATTAAAAAAGAGCACTAAAAGAATGATGATCCAATCAATAGTCAAGTGAACTGAAATGACACTTTTTAAAAGTACACGTGGGGACTGGAGAGATAGCTTAGCAGTTAAGGCCCTTGCCTACAAGGCCTAACAACTGGAGTTCAGCTCCCCAGTACCCACATAAAGCCAGATGCACAAAGTGGCACATACATCTGGAGTTTTGTTTGCAGCAGCTGGAGGCCCTGATACACCCATTACCCTTATTTCTTTATCTCTCTGCTTGCAAATAAATAAATAGATAATTTTTAAAAAAAAGAACCAGTAGGGCCTGGGAGATGGCTCAGCGGTTAAAGGTGCTCACTTGCAAAGCTTGCCAGACCAGGGTTTGATTTCCCAATACCCACCTATTCTCTTTTCTTTTCTTTCTTTCTCTAAAATAAATAAATAAAATATTTTTTTAAAAATCAAGTACAAATAGTCAATAAATACATGAAAAACTGTTCAACATCTTTAGCCATCAAGGAAATCAAAATTAAAACTACACTGAGATTTCATTTTGCCCTAGTCTAAATGTCTATCATCAAAAAGACAACTAATGTTACCAACAATGTGGAAAAAAGGAACCCTTATACACTACTGATGGGAAAGAAAATTAATCCAGCCACTGCAGTAATCAGTTCAGAGTCCCCTCAAAAAAAAATTGAAAATAGAACTACTGCTTTCATTACTTTTGTTTCTCTGTGATCACAATACTTTACAGAAACAACTTAAAGTTTTATTTTAGCTCACGTTTTCAGAGGGCTTCAGTCCAGTATGGCAGGAAGACATGGCATACACCTCAGTTTGTGGTGGGGGAGAGCATGTGGCAGAGATTAAGCTAGAGCTAGGGGTCAGGGAGGACCTTAAAAGATCCTTAGAAGAACTATTGCCACATTGAGGTTGTCTTGAGTTCAATTTCCCAGAACACATGTAAAAAAATTCCAGGTGTGGCCATGCACATCTGTAACCCCAGTCCTAGGGAATGGGTGGAGACTGGGCCCTTGCTGACCAAAAATAGGCAGATGAGTGATAGAGGAAGACACCAGAAGTTCTCCTTTGGCCTTCACATGTGTGTGCTTCCAACTGCACACATACATGCGCACACACACACACACACACACACACACACACACACACACCATCTTTAGTGATTTACCACTGCCAGCTAAGCCCCTTCTCCTGCAGGTTTCGCAACTTCTCAAAACAGCAGCATTAGCTGGGCAATAAGCATTCACATCATGATCCTATGGGGGATATTTCAGTTCAATCTATGCATTACATCCTTGGCCTCCAAAATCCTTTGGCCAGCTCTTAAAGCATTTGGTAGAATTTTAAGAGTGGCCATAGTCTTAAAGTTCCAACATTGCTCAAAGTCCCTATTCATGATCAAGTTCCTATGAAATAAAAAATAGAAAGTTACATGTTATCAAAATGCACTAGCCCAGAGCAAACAGCCCCATTTTGAAAGTGAGGAACGGAGGGGTAGCAAGTCTGTGACTCAGCAGGGCAAGACCATGACTTTATGGGAGTTGTAGTTCCATGCCCAGCATCTGGATTACATAGTGTCACCATAGGAGGTTCCAAAGGGCTTGGGAAGTCCCATGGCCTTGTATTTACCTGTCCTCCTTCTTCCGGCTCTGCTTGGTGTCTGCATCTCTCCTCAGCAGATGTCCCAGATTTGTGGCATCTCCGACATACTGGGGTCTCCTTTCCAACTTAGATTTCACCCTCGCAGCTTCATCCACAGCCCTCTCTGAGACTTCTTGCAGGAAATATGACCCTGTGACATATTGTCTGGCCTCACAGTTTTTTTCTTAAAAATCTTGGTGGAGGCTTCCACGAAACCAGAATGCTTGCATTTTGCACGCCTGCAAAACAAACACTGTAAATGACACCAAGTTTTCCACTGGTTTGAGCAGTAGTGAGGGCCCTCGATCTGAGTGCCTAGGTGGCTGAACCTGGACCTCCCTGTGAGTAGAACGTTCTGCAGACACTCTGTAAAGAAAAGCCTTTCACATGAGTTGCAGGTGCACATCCTGGGCACCCTTCCTCTTGCGATCATGGGAAGCTCTTCTTTTTAATGGTGCAAATTACTTTCACAGTTATGACCTCTTTGCCTGCAACTTTAAACCAGCTTTTATTTTGTTTCTGTCAAGTGCATACCTTTCTGCTTCACTGTTGACTCCCAATTCTCATTGGGAACCTGACTAAAATCAGTCACCAATAACCATGCCACAGCCTGAATGTGATGCTGCTGTGAAATTTCCTCCACCTAATAAGTCCATTATTAAAAACTTTAAATTATATATGATATATAATTAAATATATATTAAACACATATATAATTAAATATATATTATAGCAGGATATACTATTATAACCCCTCATCCTGGCTGGTTCCCCTTACCCTGGAGGTCCTCCTCAGTGGGTTTATGGTTATTCGCTGTGTGGTCCTGAAGACCTCATTCAGCCTCTATGGGATAACAGGGGACTGTGCCTCTGGGTATTCCTACTCACTCTGTGGCTCCTACAATCTTTCCACTCCCTCTTCCTCAATGTTCCATGAACCATGGCAGGCCTGTTGGCAGTCTAATTTGGTGTTAATCCTTTTTAGCCTCTAGGTTTTTGCTTTGATAGTTTTGATTGATCACTATGTCTATCACCATAGCCCTGAAGCTGGTTGTCAGGCTAGCAGTAAGAGCAGCATTCCTGTCACTGCTTCCTTTGCAATTCCTTCTGGGGCCTGGTAGATGTGGTAGAGGTGACAAGTCTTGTGAGAGCACTTAGCTGTTTTCTTTCCTATCAATAGATCTTGGCTCTCCTCTGTTTCCTGTGCCAACTGTAAAAGAAAACATAGTCTTCAACCAAGAGATAGAGCACCTTGGTTAAAGGAGGTATACAAAGCTATTGAGAGAGATTTTTATTGTGCAATCTCACTCTTCTCCAGAGAGCAGTGGGGAGCTTTCTCTCTGAAGTATGAGTTTCCAGTCCATGGGATTATGACTTGATTTCCAGTATCAGATATGAGTTCTTTCCCACAGAGCGGGCCTCATGTCCAATCAGAGAACAGTTGGCTATCTGCAGAGCTGTGTGCCACTATTGCACAAGTTGATGGCACTGGTTGATTTCATAGTCTGCAGGGTACCCTGCTTATTCATGCTGTGGGTGACTGTTGCCCTCCAGCAGCTCCCATAGTTCTCCAGCACTATGAGGGCTGGCCAGGAGGGAGCCAGTTTCCCTTTTGATAACAGCATATTCTGATGTCCTAGGTCCACAGCCTGTGGTGCCTTCAACATGTTGGGTCTCACCTTATCTGCTCTGGAAGATAATCAAGTGTTTGGACAATGGCTTACATAGTTTTGGAGACCTCATGTATCACCCTGGACAGTAGCTCACTATGGGGGGGGGGGTAACCCAATTCTGGGCCTAGGATTTACTGGCCAGAGTCCATGGTTGTGAGGTTAAGCTTTTTCCACCCTGTGTTCAGACAGTCTCCTCTCCCACTTTATGGTGATTATATCTTGTAGAGTGTTAGCCAGAAGGAGATTTTCTGTGGAACTGATTCGTGTCCTTCCACCTTTCCTCCCCTCCTCCCTTCCACACCCCTTTGACCCCTGATATTCTGTCCCCCCTCTAAACTGTCAGGTAACTCCTCCTCTCCTATTCCCATTTTTCTTCTCTACTGGTCTAATTATAGTTTGATTCACATATTCTTGGTACTTACTACCATCTGCACTCATCTCCAGACGATCCCAGGTAGGAACCACCCATGAGTGCACATGTGGTGTTTTGTCTTTCTGTGTCTGCATGACCTCCAACTCCATCCATTTTTTATATATTTATTATGAATAAATATATACATTGTATGAGCAAATCTGGTCAAGGTGTCCCATTTCCCTCCTCTCTGTCTCCTACCCACTGGGTCCTTCCTTGGTGCACATACTGGAACTGTCCAGTAAGGGGATTAGAGGGTTATGAACTGCACCCGAGGGAGCCAGTTTTTCTTTCTTTTTTTTTCTTCCCCCTTTGTGTATTGTTGCTGAGGAGAGTGATGTCTCTGGATATTCTCCCTCACCATGGCTCTTACATTCTTTCCACCCCCTCTTCTGCTCAGTTCCCTGAGTCATAGTGGGTGAGTTTTAAGTCTGCTTTATTGTTGAGATCTTAAGTATCTCTGGATCTTTGCCCTGGGTTGTGTTGGGTACCACTTTTATGCAATTTTCATTATTTCATTTTTCCTCACCACTGAATAGAATTTCATTGTGTATGCATACCACATCTTCATTATCCATTCATCAGTTAATGGACACATGGGCTCATTTCATTTCCTAGCTATTGTGAATAGAGCAGCAACAAGCATGGCTGAGTAGGTATCTCTGTAGTAGAGAGTGGAGTCTTTAGGCTATATGCCCTGAAGTGGTATAGCCGGATTAAATGGAAGAGCCCTTCTCATCTGTTTCAGGAGTCTCCATACTGATTTCCATAGTGGTTGTACACATTTGCACTCTCACCAACAGTTTTTCTCTTTCTTTCTTTCTTTCTTTCTTTCTTTCTTTCTTTCTTTCTTTCTTTCTTTCTTTCTTTCTTTCTTTCTTTCTTTCTTTCTTTCTTTCTTTCTTTCTTTCACCTCGCCAGGAATTGATTTTTTTTAAGTCTTCTAATGGATTTTTTAAAATTCTTTTAAAAAACTTTTTACTGATAGCTTCCATAATTATAGTCCATAAACCATTATGATTCCCTCCCCACCCTCCCTCATATCTCTTCCCCCTCTCAATTAGTTTCTGTTTTGCTTCCGTGTCACCATTTTGTCTTCCCATTATGTGTATTATTAGGCACTGAGAGGTCATGAATATCAAGGCCGTTTTGTGTCTGGAAACTTGCATTGTAAGCAGTCTTACCCTTCCTTTGGCTCTTACAATCTTTCCACCACCTCTTCCACAATAGACCCTGAGCCTCTGGAAGTGTGATAGAGATGTCCCAGTGCTGAACACTCCATTGTCATTTCTTCTCAGCACTAAGGTGTCTTTTGTGTTATCCCAGTGGTCACCACCATCTGAAAAGAGAAGTTTCTCTAGACAAGAGTGAGAGTAGCATTATTATACGGGTATGATCATTAAAAAGGTGCTTATAAGGTCATTTGGTGGGAATAATATATGTATTTTGCCAGACAACAGCAGGCATTACTCCCCTAGGGCTCATGACCTCCCCCACCACAAGCTTTTGACTAGGTCTTCAGTACCAGGCATGTGTTCCCTTTCATGGAGTGAGCCTCCAGTCCAATTAGAGAGCAGTTGGTTTCCCCCACAATAGACATGCCACTATTGCTCCAGTAGGCACATTTGGCCTGGCTGGCCAGTGTTAAGACATACAAGGTCCACTGCTGTTCACCATCGTTGATGCCTTCTCTCTCCCACAGGGCTGCATGCAGCCATAGCTTTTACCAACTTCCTGTCAGCTGGTTATCAGAGAGGAGGTTTTCAGCTCAGTTCCACGTTGATTTCTTAGTTACCTTCATCCCAAGCATATGTGGTCTTCAGCAATATCATTTGATTTTTTTAATGAATGCCATTCTGACTGGAGTGACATGAGATCTCAGAGGTGTTTTGATTTGCGTTTCTCTGATGACTAATGATGTTGAACATTTCCTTAAGTGTGTAACAGCCATTTGTATTTCTCAGTTCAAATGTTTGACCCATTTTTTGGTTGGGTTGTTTGATTATTTTATTGTTTATTTATTTTATTTTATTTTTTGGTTTTTCGAGGTAGGGTCTTGCTCTAGTCCAGGCTGACCTGGACTTCACTATGTAGTCTCAGGGTGGCCTTGAACTCATGGCAATCCTCCTACCTCTGCCTCCTGAGTGCTGGGATTAAAGGTGTGCACCACTATATTTATTTATTTTTTAGATTTTTTAGATTTTAGATGTTAGTCTTTTGTTGGAGGTATAGCTGGTGAAGACTTTCTCCCATTCTGTGTGATGTCTATTGACCCTGTTGATGGTTTGCTTGTCTATACAGTAGCTTTTTAGTTTCATGAGTTCCAGTGGTTGAGTGTTGATCTAATTTCCTGTGCTGCCTGGATTTTATTCTGGAAGTCTTTCCCTATATCTACATCATAAAGTGTTCTATTTTTCTTCTAAATGTTTTAGAGGTTCAGGTCTTATATTGAGGGTCTTAGTTCATTTAGAGTTGACTTTTGCGCAGGGTGAGAGAAATGGGTCTAATTTCATTCTCCTACATGTGATTATCCAATGCTATCTTTTCTCCAGTTTTTATTTTTGTCCCCTTTGTCAAAGATCAAGTAGCTGTAGTTACTTGGATTTATTGATGGGTCTTCTATTCCATTGATCTGTGTGTTTGTTTTTGTTTCAGTACCTTGCTGTTTTAGATGGCTTTGTATTACATCTAGTAACTAACTGGGTATTGTAATACCTCTAGACATATTTCTTTTGTTGAGGATAATTTTTGGCTATCTGAGACCTTATGTTTTTCCATATGAATTTTTTAACTTATTTATTGTTAATAATTAGATGCATCATATGATCAAGTTTTATGATGGTAATAGTAATAGTAATAGGAAATGAATTTGTTCTGGATTTAGTTTTGGAAGGTGGTAGGAGCCAAGGAATTCATCTATTTCTTCCAGGTTTTCAAATTTATGGACTACAGATTTTTGAACTAGGCCCTAATGATTCTTCCAATTTCATGTGTGTCAGTTGTGACATCTCCATTTTCATTTCTAATCTTGTTGATTTGAGTCTTCTCTTTTTTCTTTTGGTCAATTTGTCCAGTGGTTTACCAATCTTGTTTATTTTATTTTTGAAGAACCAGCTCTTTGTCTCATCAATTTTTAAAAATCATTTTCTTTATTTCCAATTTGTTGATTTCTACTCTGACATTTATAATTTCTTACTGGTACTTTTGGGCTTGGACTGTAATTATTTTTCTAGCATCTTCAAATGGATATTTAAGTTATTTATTTGTGATCTCTATATTTTTGTAATGTAGGCATTTAGTGCTATAAACTTCCCTCTTAGAACTGCTTTCATTGTGTCCCATAAGATTTGGGATGTCAGGCTTTCATTGTCATTCAGACAGATCCTTCCTGCATTAAATAATCAGAGAAACAATGTTGCTAAACACCACCTTAGCTTTCTGCCTCCAGGGCCTGTGGCTCCCCTCTCTCCTTGGCCTCTGGGCCTGTGTCTCCCTTCTCTCCCCTTGCTTCCAGGCCTGTGGCTCTCCTCTCTCACCATGCTTCTAGGCCTGCGGCTCCCTTCTCTCTAGCCCCACAGCTTCTGCACTCCTGTCCAGAAGTGTCTAAAGCAAAATCCTGGTGGCAGAGTTTGAAAAATCACAGAAGAGAAGGCAGTCATATAGCCAAGCCAGCACTCCTGGGGAATATCCAGGGCTTTGGTGGGGAAGCAGGGCCCAGACTCCTCTCAGGAGTTTGACCAGGAAGAGCTGTGCACCAGTGCCTGAGCCAGGACAACAAACAACAGAAAAGGGAGACACCACTCACACCAGCTCCACAAACACAACAAACCCATAAGAAAAGCCAGTGAGGGTTGCAGTATGTTGGGGGACAGGGTGCTTCAGGCCAGCGAGGTACATGGTAAGTTTGGGACTATCATTGTATCTCGGTCAAGGCCGGGTTGGTGCCTGTGTGCTGGTGAAAAACCTGGTGTATCTTCCTCCTGCTCCTGCCTCCCACCACCTACCTTTCCCAGGCAGGCAGGTCCCCCCACGGGTCCACTCTTGGCCTTTTGACCCCTTCTTTATGCCTCTTCTTCAGCTTGTGCTCCCCGTCTCCTCCCCCACCACTCACCTCTCCCAGCCAAGCAGGTCCCTCCACGTCCCCCTCCCACCCTGTGCCCCCTTCCTTCTGCTTGCATCCCACCCCACCTCTTCCTCACAGACAAGTCTCTCCTATGAAACTAGTCCCACTCTTCTCACTTGACAGATGAATTGAGAGATTGACAAAGGGGATGGAAGGAATTGGGGTGGGGAAGGACGGGCAGACTTATACACCAATCTAAACCAATAATGAATGATACCATAAAATCCATATTTTTGTATAGTAAGCTCTTGAGGAATCTGTGGGCATCATTTGATAAGAGGGGCCCTGAATAGGGTAGGAAGTAGTCTAACCCCAAGACAAATTGCTCTGGTCTGTAACCTGTTCTAGTCATTGGTTACTTCCCACACTGAGCTGTTGTTTGAAGAGACTCATGAGGTCCCCAAAACAAAACAGGCTTAGGTCAAAGCTCTTGAATACCCAACCTAGGCATAAGTTAAGGCCCTATTGCTGAAGAGACCACAGGCTGTTATCACTCAACATTGAGAGACCCTGCTTGATCCAGAATGGTAACCACTTCCTAGATGATAGCATTTGTAGTGCTGGAAGGCGTTACAGGATCTCCCAGGGGAAATTGGTCAATGATATTCTGGGAAAGCAGAGGACATTGAAATAGAACACCTACTGATGTTATGAGAACACTGAGGACACTGCTAGCCAGCAAGCCAAGAAGTGCTCACCTGTGCAATAGTGGTGCTAAACCTAGGAGGGTAATCAACAGCTTGCTGATTGTCTAAGAGATCTGCTCAGTGGCAAGAAACTCTTAACTGGAACTGGGATCCATGGTAAAACCCTGATGAGGACCAAGAATCTGGGTTCAAAGGGGAAACCCCCACTGACCAGAGATCTACAGAGAGGCTCTACCCATTAGAATTTCTCCAATTAGCAATGTTTGTCTCATTTAACCTATACTGATCTCACTCTCCATTGGAGATTCTGTTTGTATGTTTCAGAAAGCAGTGAGGATCATGGACAACCCAATTCCACTAACAGAACCTGAGATGTTGCCTGGCATCCAAGCAGGAGATGAACCACCCCTAACTTATGATACAGAGCCCAAATGAAACCTTTGGGGAAGTGGTGAGATGAGCAAGAGACCTACCTCCACAGTAAGTCAGATAACCTATGAAAGGGTAATGGAGACAGATACCAAGGATACCCAGAACAATCCAAAGCAAAAATTCAGAGACTCTTAATACCTCAACAGTAAAGCAGACCAACCTAAAACTCACCCACCATGACCCAGGGATCCGAGTAGAAGAGGGGGTGGAAAGAACCATTATGGGAAAGAATATCCAGAGTCATTTTCCCCCTCAGCAACAACACACATGCACACACAAAAAAACTGGCTCCCTCTTGTACAATCACCCCCTATCACAATCTTATACAATAACCCCTTATCCCAAGGACTGGCCCAGCAAGCCCAAAGAGGAGGGCCCCCAAAGGTTTGTGGACAGGGAGGAGGGAAATGGGAGTACCATCAGACTACTTGCTCATATGATGTATCTAATTACTGATAACAAATAAGGAAAAAACACCATTGATTGAATAGACTTAACAGACATCTACAGAACATTTGTTAAATTTATGGATTTCATGAACTACCCATTCATTGTTTAATAGTGAGTTTTTTAGTCTCCAGGAGTTTGTGTGTTTTCTGTTGTTACTGTTATTGATTTCTAGTTTTAATGTATTGTGGTAGACTATAATTCAGGGAATTATCTAAATTTTTATGAATTTTTGGAGACATGCTTTATGCCCTAATACATGGTCTATTTTGGAGAAGGTTCCATGAGCAACTGAGAAGAATGTACATTCAGTAGAATTTGGGTGGAATGTTCTGTAGATGTGTGTTAAGTCAGTATGATCAATGGTCGTATTTAGATCCATTGTTTCTCTATTTTCTGCTTACAGGAGCTGTCTATTGATGATAGTGGGGTACTAAAGTCTCCTACTATTCTTGCATTTAAATTTATATCTGTTTTATTAACTAGTAGATCTTGCTTTATAAAACTATGTGCCCTGTGTTTGATGCATATGTTTAGGATTGTAACATTCTCTTGTATTGATCCTTTAATGAGTTTTGGATTAAAGTCTATTTTGTCCGAAATCGGTATAGCCACTCCTCCTTGTTTATTGTTTCTGTTTGCTTTAAATATCTTTTTTTCCATTTGTTCACCCTAAGGTGGTATTTATCTTTGTGAGGTGGGTTTTTGTAGAGAGCAAATGGATGGATCCAACTTTCTGATCCAGCTTGTTAACCTGTGTCTTTTGATTGGGGAGTTGAGCCCATTAATATTCAGAGTTATAACTGTGAAGTGTGAGTTAATCCCTGTCATGTTGAAGGTTTAGTGGAGTTTGGTGTTTTTTTGATTTTTCCATACCTTATGTCCATTCTAGTTTTGATTGTTTCTTTTTCTCTCCTGAGTGTGGAGTGTACCATGCAGTATTTTCTGTAGGGTTGACTTGGTGCCCATGTAATTAAGATATATCAAACATACACCGGACAAAATATGTTCTTTTATTTAGATGGAAGGGACAACCAACAGAGCTGTGATAGCCATCAACACCAATAGGCAACATATCTTAGTGACAAAATATTAAAGTAAACCCCCAAGTGTAAGGCACAACAGACATAATCACAAGTTTAGCAAAAGACTGTAGGATAGACTGCCTTCCAGTCTTTGGAAAGTTAGTGGATAAATACTGAGTAGAGATCATTTGAATAATGTCAGAAGACTGGGTTTAAGGGGATAAGGGGACAATATTTTGAAGCAATCAGCAGCATTCCTACCCAGGATTCTTTGCCCCCCCCCACTTCATCCCCAAACAAATGTAAGTGATCTGCTATAGAACCAGACTCCAGGGCTGCCAATTCCCACCAGACTCAAAGCTGGCTGTTGTAGTCAGACACACACCACTGCCATGAACCAGGCAAACCAGGCATAGTCATGGGAGAATGGGATTTATTGAAGTTACAGTTCCATAATTGTGAAAGAGGTTGGCCCCCTTTCAAAGGTCAAAGCAGAGAGAGAGAAACCCATCACCTGCAGCACACATACATACCAGAAAACAGGGTGGGGGGAAGAGAAGAGAGATTTAGGGTCTTGCAATCCTATCCCAGACTTGACTTCCTGCAGCTCTGGAATTTCTCCTGCACTGCCCTCCCAGAAAGAGATGTTTGTTTCTATCTCCCCTGAGCCTCCTTATATCCTGACCCCCTACTGAGAGGGCTGCCTTCCTATAAACAACATCAGAGACCCAAACAAGATTGCTAAACAGGTCAAGTTGATAACAAAACTTAACTATCACATTGGCCTATGTACAACACAGAGAAATGTGGGTGACCTAGCATAGCAAGAGAAAGGGATGGTCAGGGCCAGGACCACAAGAAGGAGCCCAAGAAAACACTAAAACCCTTATCAAAATATGGACCATTGCGCAGAGTGTCAGAGACAACCCCAGCGTCTCATCATTGACACAAGACCAGCAAGTGCCCAAAATTCTTTGTTTTAGAAGGCCTGTGCCTCTTACCAGTCCTCATCCAAGAGGTATTTCTACCCCATGCAGATCACATTTGGATACCTTGTTCCTAAACAGGAGCTGTGGGCACTGGGAGGGTGTGGGGTGTTGCTACTTGTATTCAGCCACAGGCAGCTGGGATGAACCTCTAAACCAGGCACAGTTTATGGGAGGAAAGGATTTATTGAAGTGACAGATCCAGGGGAAGTTCCATAATGACAAAAGAAGGTAGTCTCCTTTTATAGGTCCAAGCAGAGGGAGAGAGACAGAGAGATAGTGATTGAGAGAGAGCGAGAGAGAGAGAGAAAGAGGGAGAGAGAGAAAGAGAGAGAGGCCATTACCTATCACCATACACATATACCCCTAGGGTGGGTGAGAGGAGAAGGAGAAGAGAGTTTTCCTTTATATAGCCTTAGGGTGGGGTCTTGCAACCCTTTCCCAGACTTGTTGACTTCTGGATTCTCTGGAATTTCCTTCCTAAACTTCCCCTGAATCTCCTTAAATTCTGCCCCCTTCTGAGAGGGCTGCCTTCCTGTAAACAACCTCAGAGATCCACCCAAGATTACTAAACAGGTCAAGTTCATGAACTTCTCCAGGATCTGAGGAAGTACACGTTTGATTCCACATTCTCCTAGCTATTATGAGCAAATGGAGACTGCTTGTCCAGTGTCACTAGCATGAAGTCAGACCTAGCTGGGAGCCCAGAGCTCATGGCCTGGAAGAGGGTGTGAGACTTTGGTCCTGGAGAAACCCTACAGTTGGGTGGACATCAGGGCACAGGTGTGAACTGCAAGTACGCAAACAGTGGATGCTGACAGCCACCCTAGTGGGTACCTGGTGAGGGTCTAACGATGGTTTGTTTCTTTGAGTGTGAAGCATTGTTGGGACCTCTGAAGGCCAGATTCAGAGAATACAGTAGACCTCTTGTTGCTACCTGTTCGTGGCCTCTAGACCCATGCAAAGGAAGACTGTGTGCCACACTAGGTTAAGGGGACCAATCTGGAATTCCCTGGTATTTAGGAGGCCTTGTAGACAGACAGGGGTTCTTAGTGTAGTTGACTGTGGGCTCAGCTCACGGAGAAGATGAATATTTTATTATTAAATCACCGACCAAGTCCCTACCTCCCAGAGGGCCAATATGGATTTCCTTGCACAGAATGTACCTCAATGCCCATAGCCCACTTCCACTAAAACACAGAGCGTGGGTCCTGTTGCGTGCAGGTCTGCCCTCCCATTTTCCTTTCGTAAATCTCATATCTACGGAAAATGCGCCTGGGGGAGATGTTTCCAACCAAATCCCAGCAGAGCCAGGGAGGGGATGCTGTCGGTTTGGGGGCCCACAACCATCTCAAAGCCAGGAGCATCCATCCCAACCCAGTCCCCCCAGGCGGGTCTTCTCCGGGGGCTCCGGTCCTCCAGGTCGCCACGCAACAATGGAGCCCGCGCGGCCCCCAGGCCTCATTTGCATACCGCCGCGGTTCGGCCAATGGGCTGCGCCGGGGCTTGGGGACGCCGCGTTGCCATCAGCGCGCGCGCGTGTGTGCCAGTGTGACAGCGCTGGAGCCGTGGCCGTGGCCGTGGCCGTGGGAGGCGGGCCCGCCGGAGCCCAGGCGCGCGGGGACCGCCCGGGGTGCCCGCTTCCCCAGCGCGTGGCGGCCGCGTGGCCCGGCGGAGCCCGGAGATCCCTCAGCTCCCGCCGGGCGCAGTCGCGATGTCGGTGGCCGGGCTCAAGAAGCAGTTCCACAAAGCCAGCCAGGTAGGGAGACGGCGACCCCGAGGACCGCGGGCCGGGGGCTCTCGGAGGGGCCTCGCTCGGCCGGGCACGTCCCGCCCCGGAGGGCGCCCGCGGCTCAGGCCGCGCTCCGCTCCCGCGCTCCGCGCCTCCCTCCCCGGCCCCACGTCCACGGTCCCCGGCAGCCGGCGGAGAGAGCCGGGGCTCAGGGGCGCCGGGACCCCCGGTGCGCGCGGGAGGAGGCCCCTGGGGACGG